>CAUYRH010023926.1:0-57443 GCA_963574655.1 Perodicticus potto | reverse complement strand
GAGAAATGCAAATCAAAACCACCCTGAGATACCATCTAACCCCAGTGAGAATGGCCCACATCACAAAATCTCAAAACTGCAGATGCTGGCATGGATGTGGAGAGAAGGGAACACTTTTACACTGCTGGTGGGACTGCAAACTAATACAACCTTTTTGGAATGAAGTATGGAGAAACCTCAAAGAACTCAAGCTAGACCTCCTATTTGATCCTGCAGTCCCATTACTGGGCATCTACCCAGAAGGAAAAAAATCCTTTTATCATAAGGACACTTGCACTAGACTGTTTATTGCAGCTCAATTTACAATAGCCAAAATGTGGAAACAGCCTAAATGCCCAACCAACCCAGCTGTGGTATATGTACACTATGGAATACTATTCAGCCATTAAAAAAAATGGAGACTTTACAGCCTTTGTATTAACCTGGATGGAAGTGGAACACATTATTCTTAGTAAAGCATCACAAGAATGAAGATTCAAGAATCTTATGTACTCAATTCTTATATGAGGACAATTAATGACCTAGTACATGGTGGGGAGTAGGGGAAGGGGAGAGCAGAGAGAGTGAAGGAGGGAGGGGTGTGGGAGAAGGGAAGAGCAGAGAGAGGGAAGGATGGAGTGGGATGAGGGTCTCAGTGTGTGACACACCTTTTGGGGGTGGGACACAATTATAAAAGGGACTTTACCTAACAAATGCAATCAATGTCACCTGGTTCTTGGTACACTCAACGAATCCCCGACAATTAAAAAAACAAACAACAACAGCAAACATGTTTTGTGTGTTTTTTCCCTTTGAAATAGACATGACTACTGTATGTAAGCACAGTACAGGGAGCTAAAACGCAACGACATAGCCCAATCTTTGTGCCATCTTTGTTTATTGTGATTGTAGACGGCAGATTCCCACACAGCTTCTGATAGAACTAATATGTTAAGTGGTTCTTAACAAGGACATGGCATATTGTTATAAGAATCTGATTTTGGGTTTATGTTCTGCTATTCCTCTTATTCTTTTCTAGAATTGTCAGCTCCTTTGAGAAAACGTCCCTTCAGTTCTCTCATCCTCCTTTATTCTTACTCAGAAATAATCATCACTCTTATAAAATCACTTTTTCTGCAGCCCTTCTTTACCACAGAGAACAATATATGTTAGTTATTTGACTTTGTCACTCTCCAAGACAATGGCTTATGCAAAGGTAAAATTTGTTATTTTGGGCTTTATGTGTCTAGATGTTTCATGAACCTTTGCTGAATGGATGGGTATGACAAGGGATCTATGGATAGCAGTTCATTTAACTCTTACTCTTTTAAACAGTATACTTGTGAAGTTATGTTCTCTGACTTCATGAAATACCATAAGACCTCCAGATCATTTAGTCAAGTTTAGTAGTCACTTCAGGCAGCTATTTTGCATCCCTGAGTAATTTGGATAAAAATCAAGGTTTTCTTCTTTTAGCTAAAAGGATTCTCTCTACCCCCATCTCTTAGACAACAGTAATTGCAGTTGAGTCTTCTGAGAAAGGAAACAGGGCACCAACAGATTGAAAAGGAAAACCATTGAACTCAGCTTAACAAGAATCAAAAGCCAACAAGCATGCCAAATCTTTCTTTCTTTCTTTTTTTTTTTTTTTGAGACAGAGTCTCACTTTGTTACCTGGGTAGAGTGCTGTGGGGTCGTATATCACAGCTATGGGCAAACTCTTGGGCTCGAGCAATTCTCTTGCCTCAGACTCTCAAGTAGCTGGGACTACAGGTGCCCACGACAATGCCTGGCTATTTTTAGAGATGAGGTCTTGTTCTGGCTCAGGCTGGTCTCAAATCCGTGAGCTCAGGCAATCCACCCGCCTCAGCCTCCAAGAGTGCTAGGATTATAGGAGTGAGCCACCATGCCCGGCTCAACCATGCCAAATATTAAAAAAAAAAATTAGAAAATAAGCATTTGGTTGGTATAAAGTTTAATCTTATTGTCACATTCTGATTCCACTTGAATGCTAGAGTTGTGACTGGTGTTATTTCCAGGCATGAAGTTGTTGCTCGCATTACTAATTTGTGCTTGTTATCAACACTGAAATTTACATTAGGGCAGTGTGGCTTGCTCCCCTGAAAACAGATTTAATTTAATCCTTGGTTTTCATTGTAATGGAAATTAAATTTGTTGTGTGTGTGTGTGGAGAGAGAGAGAGAGAGAGAGAGACAGAGAGAGAGACAGAGAGAGAGAAAGATAGATCAATGGTGCCGGTTGAGTTCCCCAGAAAGCCAACTAAACAGCATGCAGTTCTCTCCACTAATTCACCTCCTCATCAGCCCTGGTTCTGTTAAGGCCACTGAAACTTTCCCTCACTTTGTCTTCTTCATATAAGGATTACTTTAAATGCTATATTCTTCCTTTTGAGTATTATGTTTGTTTGTCTGTTTTTAGTAATATGAAGGGCTACCTGATTAATTTAAGTGCCTGACAGAGAGAAAGGGGAAGTGTTATTTGTTTTATTTACTCTAGTTTTATTTTATGTTTTTCATAAGATTTTGGGAAATTTATTATTACTCTCTACTAAATTAGGACAACTTTGGGTGAATGTAAGTTGATTAATATTTTCTCAATGAACTTGGTACTGTTCATTTGGTCTGCATATGTGGTGTGAACAGTCCAATAGTTCACAGACAACCAGAAGTTCCCAAACCCTCTCATCCCATTTCTTTTGCACTAGAAACAAAAATTTCACATCTTCTGTCCACTTTTTTAGCAATCACTTTCTTAAAAATAATGTATCTATCATACCACTTTCTAGAAATTCTAGTTCTAGGCATTATCAATTAGTTTCCTAGTATAACAGATAAGACTTTATCCCACATCATCTTTCTCTCTCCTAGTATGGCAATATTATTACTCTGTGTCAATCAATATACAGTGTCTACAATATTGGGACACCTGAGCCATTTGGTACATGATACACATTTTCTATATAAGTTTTGTTTTCCTTGGAGTTAACAATTTGATTTTTGGGGGCTTTCTTTGTTTTCTGTATGTTTATCACTTATACAAATCGAAATTCATCAACAATTGTGTGCAATTTTTCTCTCAATAGTTTTGATATGTCAAGTGGACTACCAACTAATCTTGACAACTTCTCCCAGAGCTTTCTGCCTGCTCTAGGCAGGTGCCTAGATGAACCTAGTGCAGACCTCTTATCCTGAATTGTCCCTTGGTCATTATCTCAGCAAGAACATGTGGTGCTCACTCCAGTCCTATCTTCATTTCCTGAATCTCCTGTTTTCACTTTTTTTTTTAGCTTTATTGCTTCTTTTTGGTGAGCCATATCCTGTAGTAGATTCCTTAGAAGAGGTACATAAGAGGGAAACATATTCTTAGAGATCCCTCCTGTGTGAAAAAATATATTTTTGCTCTTGACTTTACTGGCAATTTGACTGGATGTAGATTCTAGGTTGGAAGTAGTACTCCTTTAGAATTTTTAAGGCTTCCCAAATCCTCTTGAGAAGTCTACACTCATTCTTGTTCCTGATTTTTTGAATTTTATTGTCCTATTTTGTTTTGTTTCTTTCTTTTCTTTTTTGAAAGTCAAAAGAATCATCTTTCTGTTTGAAGTGTGATAGTATTATAAAACTTCAAAGTCTGGAGACTCATGTCCTTCAGTTCTGGGAACTGGAATTAGTTGATAGGTTGAATTTCTCCCTCCATGGCCAGTTTCATTCTCTATTTTTCTTTATTTCTTTTTTTTTCATATTCTTTTGAATACAATTGTCTAACCTCCTATATTTGTGCTATTTAATACAATAGGTGCTATATACATGTCTTTTCACATTTTCATTTAAATTAATACGAATTAAATAAACTTTTAAAATTCGATTTCTCAGTCACACTAGCCACAGGTAGCCAGTGGATTGGACAGCAGACATAGACCAGCTGCATCGTCACTGAAAATTCTAGGACAGTGTAGCTCTAGATATTCCTCTAATTTCTTATCCTTTCTTCTTATTTTTCATATCTTTAACACTTTGGTTTAACTTCTGGGCTGTTCTCAAACTTCTAACCTTCGTATGACTATCTTTAAAACCATCATTATTTTCTTAATTTCAAAAACTGTTTTTCATAGTATGAATTTGTTTTTCTCACAGTGTCTTGTATTTAATGGGTTTAATAGCTATCCTTATCTATTTGGAGATAATAAATCTTAAGTGTTCTTATTCCCAAAGAGTTTCTTTTTACTCAAGGTGCTTTCTTCTCTTTGTTTACATTGGTTTAATCTTTTCCATTAGAAGATCTCAGTAGAAGTCTTGGCAGATTTTGACATCTCGTGTTTGAGAGGGAAGGATGAGAAATCTGAGTAGAAGACCTGAGCACAGCTGCAGGATGTGTCAAATTTGCTGTTTGCTGTAGGGTGATATGGCTGGACTCAACAAGTTCCGATACTAATTATTTCAGAACTTTCCTCCTGGATAAAAGGTTCCAGACCCAAAGATAAAAATCATGCACCAGATGAAAGGAAGACAAAGATCCGATTTGTGCAATCAAAGTGGTTTTTATGCCACCTGGTGTGTGGGTGGGGTGAGATTCCTGACTCGGGATTTTAAGGGTTAGAGCAGCCGGATTGGTCTGTCCATAGCTTTACCTGGGCAGGTTGGTGGGACAAGGTTAGGGAGGCCTGGATTGATCCGTTCACTATTTTCTGGTAGGGATATTCTTCCCAGGAAAGAGATTGTTCCTGGGTAGGTCAATAACTTGATTCTATCACTGGGCTGCTCAGATTATTTTGAAAAGATATCCCAAAGCTTTATTGAGAAGGTACAGACTTCTAGGCTATCAGCATTCCAGGAGCCAAGCTGAGGAACAGGACTGGGGGACTTAGGATTTGAGATACAAATGTTCACTTACTTTCTCTTTTTTTAGTACAGCTTGGTTTCCTTTAGTTTTGTTTCCTTCTATTTTTATCCTCACAAAAAATAGGCCTCAACTTTCCTATCAAGAAGTGATGTATTGGACGTTGTGCTCTGCCCTCCTTATCCCCTTTCAGGATCAAAGGATCCCTCTGCTGTTGGGTGTGTCCTTGGCTGAAGAGGGTCACCTTGCCCATGATCATGCACTGTTTGTAAGGACAGCTAGCCTATAATTGGTCAATGTGAGTGTTTACAAGTATTCAGGCCCCTCACTCAGCTTAGGGAAATTCTGAAAGATCCTCCCAGTTGGGAGGCTTTTCTGTGACGATGTCAGAACCCGGTGCTTTCTGCTCCATCTTGCTTTATTTCTTCCCCACTCAGATAGATATTGATCTCACTAATCTTGTTCCCAGCAAACATGGTAAGTTTGGGAAGGGCAATAGTCTCATTGCACATATTAAGGGGAAATTTATGGATCTAGAAACCCCTTCATAATGCTTTCATCTTTCTGTTTTTAGTCTGACTGTCATGGTCACTTCCAGACATACCTATTCTTGAGCCTCCGAAGGGTTTTATACTGAAAATTGTGTTGCTACTAGGTCTCACCACTGCTGGTTAGGATTTAAGTTTCTCAAATTTATTAAGTTGGTTCACATGCATTCATTTGCTTTTCAGCTTCTGAAATTTTATTGTTGCTATTTTATCTAATATCTTTGGCCTGTGGGTTTATGTCTCTTTATTTACTTATTTATTTTGAGACAGAGTCCCACTATGTCACCCTCGGTAGAGTGCCATGGGCATCACAGCTCACAGCCACCTCCAACTGTTGGGCTTAAGCGATTCTCTTGCCTCAGCCTCCCAAGTAGCTGGGACTACAGGAACCTGCTACAACACCTGGCTATTTTTTTCTTGTAGTTGTTGTTGTTGTTTAGCAGGCCGAGGCTGGGTTCAAACCCTCCAACTCTGGTATATATGGCCGGCGCCCTAACCACTGAGTTACAGGCACTGAGCTATGAATAAAAATTCTTCACTGTTGCTTTAGTGATGTTTTAGAAATATACACATCTAATCTGCCAGTTTCCTCTTGTAAACCTCACTCTACACCTAGAACTTTTAACATGTTTATTTGTGGGCCACAGTATATAGTAAAATAGGAATGACCATCATTGAGTCTTTCTGATTGCACTAACATAAGAAAGGAAAGTAAGTAATAAAGGAGTTCTATCTCTTAAAATCTGATGTATCCTTGAGGAAGTAAGTGAATGGAAACTATCAGATTGAAGTTCAGCATAGATGGAATTATTACAGGTTTTGCAATTGCAGGATGATCAAGGCTGATTATAGACTGAAAAGTAGACATTATCTCAAGGATTATAGTGGCTCATGACTTGAATGACAGTCATCATTATTTTGAAGAGTCATTATGATGGGGTAGAAAACATAAAACGGAGACACTTAAGAGCTGTCCTTTCATTAAACTCAGTATTGATGAGATATAATATGCATTAGTATGTACTGTTCTAGACTTAAGAGGAGTAAAATGAACTTCAAGAGGGCTTACCAGAAAATAACAAATATGATTAGAGGATTTGGAATGGAGAGAGCCTAAGTAGTAAACAGATAAACAAAAATGTATTCAGAAGAAAAGAATTAGATGATTTTCTGATGGCCATAAAGCATATGAGGCAATATTCATTCTTTTACACATTTTAAAGTGTTTTTCCTAAGATTTAATGGGATAATTGGTAAGGAAAAGTACCTTACTGATAGTAAGACATTTAATGTTAGTTTTCTTCCCTCATAAAGAATTCAAGTATGATGAAATGGTTTTGAATTTCAATAAGAATAAAGCTTTACAGAAGAACTTCCTAGAAACTAAGATTATTATGAATTGGATTTATTGCCTTAAACAAATTACTGAAATTTACATAAAAATATAAATATGTGACATTTTATGTGTATACACACACGCATACACACACAGAATGGACATAAAGTTCACGGGCAATTTACTACGTCAAACTATTTTAAATTGCACATGAACTTTATGACCACCCTGTGTATGAGAGTGTGTGTGTGTGTGTATGTGTGTGTATTTGGCATTCCTTTCTGGTTCTTTGCCTATATCTCTTAATACTGTTGGAATTTCCAAAGTGATGGGGTAAAAGGAGTGTCTTTTGTTATTCAAAACAAGCCTCTTTCAGTGCTATTTGAATTTATGCTAATGAGGTGCCTCTTGGAGGATGAAGCCTGGCTGCCAGAGGAACCAACCACTTCATTGGAGAACTGGACCACTCCCCAGGTGGATTTAATTCATTACCAATGGCACTGTCTTACTCAATCATACCTATACAGGGTGTCCATGACGTTTGTGAGCAATTTACTACATTAAACTATTTTAAATTGTACACAAACTTTATGTCCACTCTGTATAAAGAAACCTTTATAAAAACCCAAAATGACAGGATTTGGAGAGCTCATTGGTGGGAGAACACATCCACATGCTGGGAGGTAGAGCACCCCAACTCCGGGGACAGAGGCTCTTGTATTCAGAACCATTTTAGACTTCTTGTATCCTTTATAACATCCTTTGTAATAACTTAGTAAAAGCAAATAAAGT
This sequence comes from Perodicticus potto, assembly GCA_963574655.1. Classification (NCBI taxonomy): domain Eukaryota; kingdom Metazoa; phylum Chordata; class Mammalia; order Primates; family Lorisidae; genus Perodicticus; species Perodicticus potto. The sequence continues at coordinate 49,934 of CAUYRH010023926.1, read as the reverse complement.
GTGACTCTGAATTCTGTCATTAGTTATAGCAAATTATTAAACCTGAGGAGGCGGTCATGGGAACCCAAATGTAGCCAAGTTTGACAGAAGAGGGGGCAACCTGAGACGTACTACTGTTAATCGGCATCTGAAGTGGGGTCAGTCTTATGGGATTGAGCCCTTAGCCAGAGGGTTCTCTTTACTCCAGGTAGTTAGTGTCAGAATTCAATGAAATTGTAGGTGTCCACAGAGAATTAGAGAATTGGTGAGTGTGGACAACCCACACATTTCATGTCTTTTCTCTACCTCTATTTGGTTGGAAATACATCAATGTGTGAAAGATGTTTCTCCCTGTCTAACAAACCTAGAAAGGATGTATTTCCTTAGCTCTTCCTTTTTTTCTGTATTTTCCTATTTTTTCTCTTATTTTACATAAGTGTCCATGAAATATTTTTTTAATGGATACAAACTGTATTTTCATTTTTTAACTGCAACATATTATGTGTCTAAGTGATGTAGAGACTTTGTAATGTAGAGATTATAGAAAATAAGACTTGTGTTCAAGTCCTGGCCTTGCCACTTTCTAATTTTGTGACCATCAGTAGATTACTTAACTTTTGAAAACATTGATAATAATATTGCCTATAACATAGAGGTGTTGAAAGGATTAAATTAATAAATGGCAAACATTTAGAAGTATGCCTGGTAGGCACTCGATACATTTTACATATTATTTTCCAAAAGTTCTCAAGGTAGCTTAAAAAAAATTAGAAAAGCATAATAAAATAAGCAAAGTAATTTAGGCAAGAGGTAGAACATAATGAAATAAAGCTCAAAAGCATTAAATATTTATTATTAATTTTACTTAATAATATAAAATTTCCAATTCTCAATCAAAAAGAGGAAAATGTGTTTGGATATAATAAATCAGAGTGCCTATAAATTAAAACAACAACAACAACCAAAACTCATATCCTAACCTAAGAGAAATGTTTTACCAAGAGTCTAATAAAGGAGTCACTGGGTTATTTTACTTATTTATTAGAAAATATAAAAATGTTCTATAATTTCCACTCTAAAAAAACCTTGAAAATTAAATGTCTAAATATTGATAAGCACCTAGGGGTACAAATTTCCTTGTGGTAACTAAGCGTTTTTTTTGTTTTCTAAACTGTAGAAATCAAGCACAGGCATATCACAAAAACACTCCAAAGCAAGAGCTTATATTTCCCCCACTGAGTTACAGGTAAACAGATCAACAGAGAAAGTTCTAATGCCTTTGAAGTTGACCATGTTTCTCTGTCTTCTTTCTGTTTTCATCAATTCACCCCATGTTGAGTCTTCTTACAACTGCTGTATGTGTCTCAAATTCGTGATTTAAATATAGCTTCCTTATTTTGCTGTGCTTACACAGGGTGGCCATAAAGTTTGGGGCCACCTGTATAATACCTGTCCTTATTTATTTTAAATTTACTTGCAATGAACTTATTTATTTTCATTTAGATTATTTAAATAATATCTATTGATTATACACTTACTAGCATATATTAAAATAGTGTCTTTTTTCCTTTAGAGAATTCTTTATCATCTGAAACCACTGTGTTAACTATCAGCAATATTCAGGATTCTACTACATTTTGGAAATTTTGACACGGATATTCAAATTAAAGTTTATTTTTAAATGTGAAGATAATAATCTCTGATTTGGAAATGCAAAAAATTATATTGACTTGTTAGACATAAAAAACAAGAAGAGAAGTTTTGAGGAGCACATCAACCTCAGCCACTAAATTAAGCCGCTGGAGTGATGATTTCTTTATAGCCTTTCACTGCTTGGCTGGAGTGGCTGATTTCTTTATTGCCTCTTTACTGGGATAATGTTAAGCTCTGCCCACTAACTTAGTCATGCTACAGATCAAAATTCTCTTGAATAATAAGCTAAAAAAATTCTTTCTATTTTGAAAAAAAATTTTATTTAGCATCATGATAGCTGTCTATTAAGGAGAGGCTTAATAAAAGACTTGTTAGGTGTGTCCTATGATCGTTTTTGTGAATATGTGGGGGATTATATATTTTTACATTTAATTTGGACTTTTCTATTTACTAATTAGGTTGAGTTTCTTACTTTATTTGTTTATTTATTTTTTGAGACAGAATTTCAAGCTGTCACCCTGGGTAGAGTGCCACGGCATCACAGCTTACAGCAACCTCAAACTCTTGGGCTCAAGTGATTCTCTTGCTTCAGCCTCCCAAATAGCTGGGACTACAGGCGCCTGCCAAGATGCCTGGCTCTTTTTTGGTTCAATTGTCATTGTTGTTTAGCTGGCCCAGGTGGGGTTCGAACCCATTACCCTCGGTGTATGAGGCTGGCGCCCTAACCACTGTGCTATGGGCGCTGACCCAGGTTGCGTTTCTTGATATGTTTATGTTCAAGTAATATTTCACCTTCTTTGGTCTAATTATGTTATGTATCTTTTTTATGTTGAATTATTTTTCTTTTAATTATTTATTTGTAGAAGTTCCCTATATATTCTTTATACTAACTGCTACTCCAGGTTTTTTTGTGTTGTAAATGTCTTTTCCAGACTTTTACAAGCTAGGCTTACAGCTGTTCTATATATCTGTATCCCAATTATGTGTCTCTGCTTTTCAGAGCTGAGTAACTGTCCAAGCTCAGGAAAGTACTTTGACAAGACTTCCTTTAGCCCAGGGGAGCTAAGAGTGGTAACAGAGAACTGTGCCCAGCCACGTGTCCTATACCACAGATTTTTGGGTATTCCATATCCACATGTATCACACAGGCTCCAGACCTAAATGGCTGTGAGATTATTGTTAGAGATTCTAAAGTAAAAGTTTCTTTTTCTTCTTTCATGCTCTACCCAGAACCAAAGATTAAATAAACAAGTCTCCTTTGATACCTGCCCACCTCCTCCCTAGGTGACAACTTTTCACTCGTTCCCTATCTATGTAGGTGTCTTCCATCTGACTCTACTCTGCTTTGGACCTAGTCTTTGGCTCTTTTCCTTCACCAACTCCAAAATATTCCCTTATTTATACTTTATTTTTGTTCCTCAAATGTAATTATTTTCCTTATTTTACCATCAGCATAGCTGTGTTGTAAATTTTTTATTTTATGTAGTGCTCTTAAGAAGTCTATATTAGGATGTCTTTTCTCTACCTCTAACTCATCATATGGTTTTTAATTTTATAATTGGCTTCTATATATTAATAATTTTATACTTTTAAGAACCCAACTACAAAGCATGATGAATGGACTATAATTATTTTGAAAATACATGAAAGATATGCTGTCTTGTATCAGTGAGTTAACCCTCTAAGATAAAGTTAAGGTCCCCAGCTTTCTACTTGTTATAAGAATGGTAATACTTTTCTCAACAGCAGATAGCAAATACCTGCCTTGTTTGGGATTACTACCTTTGATTCTTCCATTCATCTTGACAGATTTCAATAAGTGATTATTGGTAGCTTTTTCCAAGAAGACATTGCCACAGAAGGCTTTTCAACGCTCAATTTTAGGTAGTCATCACTGATCACATGGCATTAGGTCATGGAGCAACTCTCACTTGCCATTTTTATTGAGTTAATTGGATTCACAGTACTTTTCCTCACCAGTATCATTTACTATTCTCACAAACCAGTGTTGTATCTTTTGACTGTAATGATGATGCATGATTGTACAAGAGTGCTAGCCACCATGGGAAAACACCAACACATGCCTACAAAAGACATACTTTTCTGTCATGTATGTGATGAATAAAACTATCTACAAATGTAGAAATGGCTACAAAGAGAAAAACAGCCAGCCAGTGGTACTTCTTCAGAGTTTGAAAAGCATCCTTAGCTTTTAAGTTCTCCAATTGGCCCACTGCTGCCAATGACATCATTCGATTGAAGCAAGGACTTTTTAAGGCCATGGACAAATTCCCTTCATCATTTCCTGTTTGGGAGTATGTATGAAGTTTGTTTTTTTATGGTTGAGAAAAAAATATTTTCATATTAATATGAGGGTACAATTAGGGTACAATATTTGCATTTGTTAGGTAAAGTTCTTCTTGTAGTTATGCCCTGCACCCCAGGAGGTGTGCCATATACCCTTAATTGTGCTCATTAAGTGGTAACTCATTAATTGATGACTCCCCCTTCTCCCAATGTAAACACATATACCTTTACATTGTGCTCATTAATTGGTGAATCCCCCTTCTCCCAATGTAAGCACATATACCTTTACATTGAGCTCGTTAATTGGTGAATCCCTCTTCTTCTTCCCCTCCCTCCTCCATCCTTCCCTCAACTTGAATTGAATTGAGTTTTTCTCTTGTGTGGGCATGGATTAGTTCATCTACTGCCTTCATATTAGAATGAGTACATTGGATACTCACTTCTCCATTCTTGTGACATTTTACTAAGAAGAATGTATTTCAACTTCATCCACATTAATACAAAAGATGTAAAGTATCCAACTTTTTTAATGGCTGAATAGTAGTCCATGGTATATATATACCACTGTTTATTAATCCATTTCAGGTTGATGGCATTTAGGTTGTTTCCACATCTTGGCAATTGAAAACTGAGCTGCAATAAACAATCTAGTGCAAATGTCCTTATGATAAAATGATTTTCTTTCTTCTAGGTAGATGCCTAGTAATGGGATGTGGGATCAAATGGAAGGTCTATTTCAAGTTCTTTGAGGATTCTCCATACTTCTTTCCAAAGAAGCTGTATTGGTTTACAGTCCCACCAACAGTGTAAAAGGGTTCCCTTCTCGCTACATCCATGCCAGCATCTGCAGCTGTGCGATTTTGTGATGTAGGCTATTCATACTGGGGGTTAGGTGATATATCAAGATGGTTTTGATTTGCCTGTCTCTGATGATTAGGGACAATGAGCATTTTTCATATATTTTTAGGCATTTATCTGTCTTTTTCGGAGAAGGTTCTGTCCATGTCTCTTGCCCAGTGATAGATGAGATTATTTGCTCTTTTCTTGTTCATTAATTTTAGTTATCTGTAGATTCTAGTTATCAACAGTTTGTCAGATTTGTAACGTGAAAATGTCTTTCCCACTCTGAAGGCTGTCTTTGTGCTTTAATTGTTGTGTCATTAGCTGTACAGAAGCTTTTTAGCTTAATTAAGTCTCATTTGTTTATTTTTGTTGGTGCAATTGCCAATGAAGTCTTCTTCATAAAATCTTTACTCAAGCCAACATCATTAAGAATTTTTCCCATGCTTTCTTGTATTTTTATCGTTTGATATCTTAGACTTAAATCTTTTATCCATCTTGATACATTTTTTTTAAGTGGTGAAGGTGTGGGTCCACTTTCAGTCTTTTACATGTAGTTATCCAGTTCTCCTAGCACCATTTGTTGAATAGATTCTTTTCCCCACTCTACACTTTTGTTAGGTTTATCAAAGTTCAGATGGCACGTAGAGAGTGGTTTCATCTCTTGGTTTTCTATTTTGTTTCTATTATGTCTATGGCCCTATTTTTGTGCCAATACCATGCTGTTTTGGTTACTGTGGACATGAGTCTGGTGATGCCAGACTAGGGTGATGCCTCTGACTTTGTTTTTATTACTAAGAATAACCTTAGCCTTAGGTTTGTTTTTTTTTTCCTGGTTCCATACAAAATGAAGTACTATTTTTTGCAATTCTTCAAAATGTGATGTTGATATATTTTTTTTTTTTAAGAGACAGAGTCTTACTTTATCACCCTCGGTAGAGTGCCGTGGCGTCACACAGCTCACAGCAACCTCCAACTCCTGGGCTTAGGGGATTCCCTTGCCTCAGCCTCCTGAGTAGCTGAGACTACAGGCACCTGCCACAATGCCCTGCTATTTTTTTGTTGCAATTTGGCCAGGGCCGTGTTTGAACCTACCAACCTCGGTATATGGGCCTGGGGCTCTACTCACTGAGCCACAGGCGCTGCCTGTGATGTTGGTGTTTTAATGGGGATTACATTGAATCTGTAGATTGTTTTGGGAAATACAGACATTTTAACAATGTTGATTGTCCCCAGCCAAGAGTATGGTGTGTTCTTCCATTTGTTAATGTCTTCTTCTGGTTTTTTTCTTAGTGTTTCATAATTCTCTTTTTAGAGATACTTCACCTCTTTTGTTAGGCATATTCCTTAGCATTTCATTTACGTTGACGCTACTGTGAGGGGAATTGTGTCCTTCATTAGCTTCTCAACTTGGCTGTTATTGGTGTATACAAATGTTATTGATTTGTGGACATTGATTTTATACCCTGAGATGTTACTGTATTTCTTGACACTTCCAGAAATTTGGTGGTTTTCTAAGATCATGTCATCAGCAAGGAGCAAGATTTCGACCTCCTCTCCCTGCATTTGTGAAGTTTTAGATATCTTCTAGTCCTTTCCTCCTCTCCAGTAGTCAGTGTATTTCTGAGAGCTTTGCAGGTAGACAAGAGAATTGAATATCTATTTTTCCAGGTGCACCATAAGCCTCTGTTGACCCAGCTTCAGACTTATCTGTGAAATTCTATTATTTTACAGGAGGTATTGACAGAACATCAATAGGAAGAATTTTCACTGCAACCTCAATTTAGGCAATCCCTCCCTCTCTGAACACAAGGCTGAACTATCCACTCAGAAAATCATCCATCCAATGGCATGGCTTAGTTTTCTGTATTTTTATTGTAACGTTTGTAAGTAAGTTGCCAAGTATTGATAACTTATAATTTCTCCAACTGTCAAAAGGTTTTGCTGAAATTCTTTTTGAAAGATGAAATATAATTGAAGTCCCATTTGGACTTTATTATTTAATTACTTCCTTCCTTACGCTCATATACAAGCACCCCAAACAGGTGAGAGAATATGTACTTGAAAAGCATCACGGTGCTCAGACATTCTAATAGCTACTTGTCCATATTGTGTTCCAATGTGAGAAGGGCTCTACCCAATCTTCCCTTCTATCATGAATATCTCAATCTCTTTTCTATGCTTTTCAGCACATTGCTTAATGATCACATTATTCTGAATGATTATCTTGAGAGGCTGACACTCTTCAGTATTAGCTCACATTATACTATAGGCAAGTAATGTGTTTGCTTTCATATTCTATCCGGATAGATTTTTTTTTTTTTAATCTTTGGACCAGGGTTGAATTAATAAATTATATAATAAGTATTCAATATGCTTGGGATATTGTATATCTAGTTTTTTTAAAATTAGAATCACTAATTTTCTTCATTTGTAGTTAGTACAAGTTGCTCCTTTTCTTTTAATTACGTCTACTATTTCTGCACCTTTTGTTATCTTATTTTATTCTATGACTTGTGATAACTCACATCTTCAAAAATCCTCACACAGCCTCTAAATCTTGGATTATTGCTGGGATTGTTATTTCAATGTTCTTCTCTTTAGGATTTTCAAAAATCATTCTAGAATGATTATAAATAGCCATAAGATTCTGCATTTGTACGCCTCTCAGTTAACTCTCCATACCCTATCTTAAATCTTGGAATCAAAGGTGAACCAGACATGCACTCTGCCTACACAGAGCTCACAGTGTAGAAGGAGAAATGTATGAAATGTATGAAAGGCTTGCAAGCACCATTTATAAGATCCAGAGTTTTTCGTTAATACAATTAGTCATTTCAATAGCTTTCTAGTTAGTATACCTCCTATTTTACAAAGACATTCATAATATGAGATGTTAATACTTGGGCAAATATTTTATTCTCCCCAATTCTCCCAGTCTGCTAATCTCCTAATTTGCATGTCTTTTTCTTAGTGACCTAAAGATGTATTTTTAAAGTATATAAAATAAAATTGACTCACCATAAGTGTATAATTTTAAGAGGTTGAAGCAATTACGTGACATTTCCAGACATTTACCCATGAAACTTCTATATTGTCTATAAATCAAATTGTTTCCCGACATAAGGTGTCAAATAAATATAGGAAAAGTCTCTTGGAATATTCAGAAAGCCCACTGCAAAGATAAGGAGGATTGGTCAATGGTGACTCCTGAACATTCTTCCTACTGTGTGAAAATTAACCTGCTAGGATGAAAGGTCATTTTTACTAAATCAAGGGCTAGAAACTAGGCTTATTTTTTCATTGAAGGTATTCAGTATTCTTCAGCATTCCTTCAAATAACTGGAATCTATGCTTTTGGCACCAAATAGTCTTTTTCCCCCCACTCTGGCAAAGACACTGCCACACTAATTCCATATGAAAAATCAAGGAAAAAGGAAAAACTCCATCTCTACCTCACATCAGTATATCCCTCACCAAAGTACAAATTCACAGCATGTCCTGACAGTCCCAAGCATGCCTCTCCACAAAGTGCTAGAAGGTCAAGGACACAGGTATCTGCAGGCATTTCTGTAGGTTTGAAGCCTCTCCTAAGCAACACTGCTGTCATTCATGACAGTGCTGTGACAGCAATAACCTGCAAATTGGGAAAGTCTAGGTGATTTTTGAGGGATATACTGAACATCACCAAGAATGTATGTCCATCCAGAGGTCAAGTTAAATGGCTATTTTGACTCTGAGCAGGAACTAATTAATTTTTTTAATTCTGTTTTTGCCTGTTTTTTCAATACATTGGTCATTCAACTGCAAAAAGTTTTTTGCACTTAATACATGGTGGGGGGGGGTGGAGGAATGAAGGAGTGGGAAGAAGGGAGGAGGGAGAGAAGTGAGGGGGTCACTGTGCATGAAATACCTCTTGGGGGCGGGACACAATTATATGAGGGAATTTATCTAACAAATGCAATCAGTGTAACCTCATTCTTTGCGCCCTCAATGAATCCCCAACAATATATAAATATAAATAAATAAAACAAAAGGAAAAATTAAAAAAAAGTTTTTCAAAGTTGAATTCACCTGCAAAGGGGTTAAAACCATGTTACACTCTTAAATAAAACAAGAATATCTATAATAAAAAATCAGAAGAATGAATTAATTAGCTTGATAAAGTTTGTCCAAAGATTATAATCTATTGAACAACAGAAAAATTTAATCTACAGGTGTATTTTAATTGACCACAGAATATTTTAAGCTTTTCTTTAAAATGAAATGACTCAGTGAACACACCAGGTTTATCATGCCTCGACCCCTTCCACAGCCTATGGCAACATTTCCCTCGTTCCATTATCTCTGCCCTCTAAAGGAACTCAGTTTATGAACTCTGACTTGCCCTATTTGTCCTCAGAAGGTTCCAGGAGAACACAATATTAGTGAATGTGCATAAAAATACAAATATACAGTTAAATAAAGATGTAATTATAATTGTTGAATCACTTTAAGCATCTATTTGGCCTCTTTAGTTCCAATTTCATTACATATTTAATAAAGAGTTGTCATAGATGTCCTAGAGGCAAAAATCTCTCTCCTGGGATAAAGTATTGATTTTTACAATAATTCTCTTGCCAGGCAACTTGTCTTTATTAGGATTTTTGCATGAGTTTCTTCCATTATGCAAAAAACAAAAAATCAGGCAGAATAAATCAGCAGGTGAAAGGAACATTGCAATGTTCCACATTGAAAATTAAAATATTCAAAGTACATAAAAACCATCTAAGATTTAATTAATATCTGATCAGTGGCTTGGTATATGTTCTCTGGAGAATATTTTAATATTTGATAACAAATGACTTAAATTATCTTAAAAATTTTGACCACATTAAGATTTTTTAGAAACCAAAGACAAACAGAAAAGTCAACAAGAACAAAAAATTAACCAACAACAGAGATTCTATTTAATGTGAAAGGCCATTCAACACTAGCAGTAAGAAAACATTTTGAGAGGGAGCAGACTTAGGTAAATACATGTCAAATTGCCTTTGACTTGAATCAACCGAAACAAAACCAAACAATATAGTCATCAGGATGTGCCTGAGACATGCCACTTTCATAATTATGATCTGATTATTTGAAACACCAAGAATGCTATGTCATCCATCTTTGAATAACCAACTTTCCTAAATTAGACATCATTTACATATTTATCCATCCATCTATCAAGTATTTATTGAGCACTTACTGACTGCGTGTTAGACACTCAATCTGTAAGTGTTACAGATATGATCCTGAATAAAAGAGGTAAAGCCTGTTCCCTGATTTCTCTCTCTCTCTCTGTTTTTTATGAAATAGAGTGTAATTACAACAAAAACTAAGTTTTGAAAAGGTTATTTTATGTTTTTGTTCGCTTATTTCTTTGTTTTGAGAAAGAATCTCTCTGTGTTGCCCTGGGTGGAGTGCTGTAGTGTCATCATAGCTCACAGCTACTTCAAACTCTTGGGTTCAAGAGATTCACTTGCCTCAGCTTCCTGAGTAGCTGGGGCTATGGGTTCCCACTGCAGTACCTGGCCAGGCAGCCAGCAGTCAGTTTTCTATTTCTGTTTTTTGTTTTTGTTTTTTTTATTTAGCAGAGATGGGTCTTGCTCTTGCTCAGAGCTAGTCTTGAACTTCTGAGCTCAAGCAATTTATTGGCCTCAGCTTTCCAGATTGCTAGGATTACAGGCATAAGCCAATAGGCCTGGCTGGAAAAGATTATTTTAGATAGGCATAAATGATGTTAAACAATGAATAGGGTCATATGATGAAGTAGAGGAAGGTCAATTAGTTAAGTCTGGATGGTAAGGAAAGACCCCTCCCCCCAGGCTGTGTACTTCACAGGCCTTCTCAAACTTGTACCTGTGAGTCACCTGGGGATCCTACTGAAATTCAGATTCTGATCCATAAGTCTGATGTAGGACCTGAGATTCTGTGTTTTCAATGAGTTCCTGGGTCATACTGATATGTCAGACTATACTTTGAACAGTAAGGACTTTAAATAAGAAATGAGAACAGTAAAAAAAAAAAAAAAAAAGGCAGGCTCTATCTGTTTCAATGACAATCAGGTGTAGGGGTATAGGGAAGGAACTAAGACAAGTCGAGCCTTCTATCCACCTCATTTCCAATTATTCTCGTTTATTTCATAACAGGCCCTGGGACATGTTGGAAAGAAACAAGCTCTGAGAGCAGACTTCCGGGCTTCAGTCCTATCTCCACCCCTCACAGCACTGAAGCCTTGGAACGGTCAGTTACTTTCTCTATGTCTCACTCTTTACATTATAGGATTTCTTGATTATTTTCTGACATATAGAAAATAATCAACAATGATAGCATGTAATCATTCTACATCAGCTAACCCAACCTCATTTCCAGACTCCTTCTCTTTAGCATATTTCTATTTTAGAGTTATAAAAGCTTAGAAAGCAAACCAAAAGCCCTGGTTTCCTCACCTTCTTTGAAGCTAGAAATGGCCATGTGACAGAGTTAGATTCAAGGACATGTTGATGGAAATCCCCGGCAGGAGAGAGAAGTAAAGGGAAGGACATTCCTTCCTGCAAAGGGCAAACATTCACAGGAAAAGAAAGGCTCTTCATTTCTCACTCTTCTATGTCTGCACCACAGAAATGAGTTCTAAAGGTGCAGCATGCATTTTACAACCTGGAGGTGACAAGTATGATAATCAAAACCAGCATCTCAAGGACAACAGAACATAAAGACCAGAAGAGCCTGAGTGTCCACCAGTACTGTGAAATCCCTGCTCCAACCATAGGCTGCTCAGGTTCAGGCTCTTTGAAATATGAAAAAAAATAAAGCCCTTACTATTTAAGCTTGTGTTAGACTTTCAGGGTTTTGTAGCTAAAGGCAATGCATATCTAGTTGTTCAGCACAGCTATTTATTATTCTCATTTCTTCTGAAGTCTCTTGGTAACAGGTAAAGGCAGATGCAATACAAAACTGTCAATGTATTTAATAATGCCAACCTCCTGCTGTTTGCCAAAAATCTGACTATCAACCAACGTCATTGCATTTGATGTCTTGATTTGTATTAACACTAAAGTTAATGTGAAAAACTTCTCACACCAAGCCCTAAATTCTCAAGACACATTTGAAAAGCCCATTTTTTAGAAGTTGTGATTGAAATCCCCACATTCTGGGATAACTGATGATGCTGTTGCCACATAATCAACCAATGTCAACCATCATTTCAAAGCAAATCTGGGACACTCTACAAGAAATAAACAAAAACAACTGCATTGGGCTCTGAGCCTGAGAAAAACAGGCACATATAATACATAACTGGTCTGAATGGAAAACCAAATGAACTTAATGAATGAACTGCTGTGAAAAACATTTGGAAAATTAAGTAACGTGTAGCTCAGTGCAGAGGAAAGGAACTTTTCAATAAGTTAACTAATGTCACATAGGTGAAGGTTTTTGAATGAAATTAGTTAATAATTTCCTTTCTCTCTCCTTCCTTCCTTCCTTCCTTCCTTCCTTCCTTCCTTCCTTCCTTCCTTCCTTCCTTCCTTCCTTCCTTCCCTCCTTCCCTCCTTCCCTCCCTCCCTCCCTCCCTCCCTCCCTCCCTCCTTCCTTCTTTCCTTCCATTAGACAGAAAGGGTACCATGGAGTCAGCCTACCTCACTGCAGTCTCAAATTCCTGGGCTCAGGTGATCCTCCCACCTTAGCCTCCTGTGCAGCTGGGACTACATGCACCTGTCACAACGCCTGGCTATTTTTTTCTATTTTTAGGACCCCTGCCAATCCTTCTGCTTTGGCCTCCAGAATGCTGGGATTACAGGCATGAGCCCCTGAGCCTGTTCTTACTCAGTTTCTATTATATTTAAGGTACAGCAGAAAATGCAAAGGCATGTGAATCAGTAAGCTAACTTCAAGGCCCACAATGATTTGGGAAAGACAAGATAATGGAAGTTGGACACACTAACCCAAGAGAAGTTAGCAGGAGGGGACAAGTAGCGAGGTGCAGGGCAGTCTCTGGGAAGGATGCTTCCTACAAGCTAAGGTGGGTCAGGAACCTGACTATAAGGAAAAGAAGTACGATTTTCATAAAAAATAGAGGTAACCAAGGTGTTACAAGTGAGAGGAAATTTGAGGACCTTCTTAAGGAGAAAGAAGTGTGAAAGCTTTTTAAGCTGAGCGTGAGCAGACCAGCTTGACTTGCTCAGAGACTCCAACAAAGTTAGCAGGTGACATGGGAGTTAGATAGTTGATCACGGGGAGTTTCATAAGATGATTTTTAAATAATTTTTAACATCCAATCTGCTTAGATTAGTTAAGAGCATATGCGGAAGTGCTTTGAGTCTCCTTAATTTTAGCAGGGCGGTGGCTCCAAAGGTTGGAAAGTCAGTAACATTCTTATTATAAAAAACTTTTGTTTTAACTCCCAGCACTCTCTTATAACTGCTTTATAGCATCAGTTTAGTCATCTTTCAATTCTAAAATCCAGTGGGCACATCTTTGCCTCTGACTTTTGGCTTTGTTTTTTTCTAATGTCTCACCATTATTTCTCTGTCTTCTTTACTGCTATTCTCTTCCTGGTTACTCAAAACTTAGCCCACTTTTGTCGCCCCTCTTCCTAAAAATCTCTGGCTGGGCATAGTGGCTCATGCCTATAATCCTAGTATTTTGGAAGGTGAGAGGCTGAGGCATAAGGATCATTTGAGATTAGAAGTTGAAGGTTTCAGTAAGCTATGATCAGGCTTCTGCCCGTCTCTAACAAAATGATAAAAAATAAAAAAGAATTTCATTTATTACCATTTCTTACATCACCTCACCATCAAATATGCTAACAGCTTTCAAATCTACATCTCAGTCTCAACATATACCTCTCTCTTCATCGCCCAACTCACGTGTTTATCTGTGGATAGGGCATAGACAGACACCTCAAACCATATACCCAACACTGTCATTAATGTTCTTCTTTGAGGCTTGTTTTCCTTCTGCATTCATCACCTGAATTCAAGTCATATTAATCACATTTGCTAGAGCTGCTGTCTGCGGATTCTGTATCCACAGATTCAACCAACTGTAGATCAAAATATTCAGAAAAAAAATGGATGGTTGCATGTGCCCTGAATGGATGGTTCCATGTGACTGTTTTCCTTGTAATGATTAAGTATTATAAGTAATTGAGAGATGATTTAGAGTATAAGGAAGGATGTGCATTTTATAAAAAAGATTAAACATTGGTGGATTTTGTTATCCTTAGGCTGTCCTGGAATCAGTTCCCCCTCAGATACCAAAGGATAACTATTCACCTCAGAATGAGTGGCCTAAACAACAGAAATCTGTTTTCCTACAGTTCTGGATGCTCCAAGTCTAAGATCAAAGTTGGTTTGGCAAAGCTGGTTTCCGGAGGGCTGTTCTTGGCTTGCAGGTGCCTGTTCACATGCTCAGCAGTACTGTGTATTCATGCCCTGGGTGTCTCCTTGTACACCCTAATCTCCTCTTCTTATAAGAATATCAGTCAGACTGGATTGGAGCCAACCCAGTCTTTATCTTAACCCAGTTAAGTCTTCAAAAGCCCAATTTCTAAACACAGTCACACTCTGGGAGATAATGTTTCAACAAATAAATTTGGGGGAGACACAATTCAGTTCATAAACAGCTCTTACACCAGAAACGTAGAATTCAAAAAGACCTCCTTTTCTTTCATTGCCCATTGTCAAGGGGGACCTGTTTTAATTTTGAAACGTAACTCCACACCACCTAAATTCCACTGAATGGAATAATAAAATCTTTAAGATGTAAGTCTTGCCTTCCTTTATAGGTTGAACTTCAACTCCATGATTTTTATACTCTTCTTCCGAACAGAGGTCAACTAGTTGCTATCCATCACATGAAATCAACAACGCTTCCTTTCTGTCCATACACAAATCACCTTTCAAAATTTGCTTCAAGATTATTTTTACCATGAAGCTCTCCCTGACTGCTCCAACTCTTGCAGGCCCCACCTTATCTCATCACCTTGTCTGAGAATCATTTCTGCCATTCTGTTGTCACTGGAGATGTTACGTTGCAAATACTGGATCTATATCCTCCATACAATTATGGGCCTCCTGGGAAAGGCAGATGAGAAGGGGGAAAAAAGGATGTAGGCTTTGGAGTTTGAATGGATGAATGCAAATTCTAGTTTTACCATTTTGTATTATGTCAACTTTGTCAAGTTACTTCACTTGATTGGTGAATAGGAATAGGAATAATACCTATTTCATGAGGCGTAACAAGAAGAAAATGATGTAAACTGCGTAAAGTCCTTAGCATGAAGGAGAGAATCAATAAAAGTTCAGTATTCTCACAAAACATACAGAATAGAACAATTATAATGACCACAACTGTCTTTTGAGCATGTTCTGTATGCTGTGTGCTATGTGGTTTGTATGTATAATCTCTTATCCACCTATAACAAATGTGGGAGAAATGTATGATTGCCCCATTTAATAGATGAGAAAACTCAGGTTCTGAGAAGGTAAGTAGGTTGTCCAAGACCCAACAGCCAACATTTCATGACACCAGAGTTTAAGCTGAGACACAGATATTCCAAAGCCTACTGTCTCCATTTGGAAATCTCCAAAAGTTGATTCAGTTCTGAAGGCAAAGTAAGTAGTCAACAAGTATTTGCTGAATTACTTAATCCATTGTTAACCCATTTTTATAATTATAATGAATTTAGTTTTCAAATTTAATTTTAATTAATGAAAAAATTACAGTCTCCTCCCTAAAATACCTTAGTTTAGAAGCCTTTGCTTTTTAGTTTTGAGGATGTTTTTTGCTAATCCTTCCCTACTTTTGAAGACCCGGGGTCCAGAAAGACACTGCATACCCTGAATACTTATATTAACTAGCCATTATTTTTTTTCTTTAAGAAATAAAAATATAACCAGGATTTAGGAGGAATGCATAATTCTTAGTAAATCAACAAAAGAATGTAGAAGCAAGAATACAATGTATTCAATTAGAACATGAAGGCAGTAGATGATCTAATACAAGGCTGGGGGTAGGGCAATGAGGGGGTGGGGGTAGAGGAGGAAGGAAAGGGTTGGGGGGTCACAGTGTATGGCATATCTTTGGGGGGCAGGACACAATTATAACAGGGACTTTACCTAACAAATGCAATTAGTGTAACCTAATTCTTTGTACCCTCAATGAATCCCAAACAATAAAAAAAAAATTAAAATTAAAAAATAGCAAAAGAAAGACATATAATTGCCACCCAAGTCGTCTGATCAACAACAGAAGAATCTCAGTTGCCCTAATTGGTAATTGGTAGATAGACCTAAATTTTGTATTAAAATATTTCTTATTGATTGGAAAGGATGCAAACAGGATCATATAGGAAAAGACAGTGTCTCATGCTAAATTCTCTCAGTATATCTCGCTAGACATGGACATACAAGTTAGTGGTATACACTCTATTTTTGAAGTAAAATATATGTCAAACAAAAGGAGGATATTTTTAAAGATGGTAAAAATCATGAGATTTCTGTTAACATTTCTTTCTCCCTTAACACATACTCACCTATATACACACATATGTGCACAAGTGTACATCGGATCACCAGTTGAAGGCTATTGCTTCTATAAATAGTACTTTGCATTTTGTGCTTATTTTCCATCTATGCAGCACAGTGATTAAAGGTCTACAATGTACCCCACATCTTGTTTGCCTTTTTCATAATGTACATTTTTTCTTACTTCAAATAAATTCCCCAAATAGAAATTAAAGATTAAATGATTTTTTTCAAATAGAATTCCACACAATTTATATCTCTTAAATGAAATCCATCATATGAGTCTCAGTAAGGGATTAATTTAATTAACACAAACCTTGTTCATGCTATTTAGAGAAACTTCAGTAATACATTTGTACAGAATGCAATATTGGGTCAAGTCAGGCCAGGTGTTCATTTAGAGTTTCCCAGTGCTATGGTACAAAACTGCTTCAGTTACACAGTGACATCTTAATAATTTTCAAACACTTCCCTTAAATTCTAAAAATACCATATGTTGAAGTGTGCTTTCCCTGCAAGACATGGCAATAATTGGTGAATTTTTAGGTGTTTTTCTCCATTAAGTAGAGGTAAAAGAAAGAGAAATATATATCTAGCTATTCCTTATCATCATTTTATAACTTTGCTGACTTAAAATAGTTTCTCTGGCTCGGCGCCTGTGGTTCAACGGGCGAGGGGGCCAGCCACGTACACCTGAACTGGTGGGTTCGAATCCAGCCCAGGCCTGCCTAACAACAATGATGGCTGCAACCAAAAAATGGCCGGGCATTGTGGCGGACGCCTGTGGTCCCAGCTACTTGGGAGGTAGAGGCAAGAGACTCGCTTGAGCCCAGGAATTGGAGGTTGCTCTGAGCTGTGGTGCCACGACACTCTATCCAGGGTGACAGCTTGAGGCTCTGTCTCAAAAAAAAAAAAAAAAAAAAAAGTTTCTCTATCTTTCTAAAAATACTATGTACAGTACTTCTGTGGGGGTATTTATGATAATAAATAGAAAAAAACAATAGAAAAAAGGTGTTTCTGAGCGTTAGGTATGAATTAGAAATAATACTTAATTTCACATGAGAAAATCACTTAAGGAACAAAGTTAGAAAACCATAAAAAGTTCTCTTAGCAAATATCTTATTAGCAAATATCTCAAAATTTTTACATCATATTTTGCATAATGTAATTACTGTTATTTAATTATATGTTTGCTGATATTTCTTCTTTAAACCTGTAAGAAATAGTCCTTATATTACACATTTTCACTAAACCAAATGGGACGATTACTGAATATAATTTAATATACTCATTTAAATATAAATGTAAAACTTGTTTTTTAAGATAGAACTGTGGATTAGTATAATTATTATTAGTTGCACAGTGTTTGAACACATGCCCTTTTTTCCTAATGGTAGATCCAATCTTTCAAGAGCAAGCAGTGCTGATCCTATAATATGCCCAGCCTCTCTCTGTGCCTTTACTCAATTCTTTCCAGAGACGCAGGAGGAATTTTATCTGACTGAGTTTGGAAGGAAATGTGGGCCTCTGTCGGGTAGTTCCCCATTCTGCTAGGAAACTCTCTAGGCTTTAAAAGTTCCATGGCGGAAGGCTCTGCCTTGGCCTCAGCCCAGCTTTGTGACTGAGGGGCAAGTCTACCTAAATCTGGGACCTCACTAAGAGAAAGCACACTTGCCTATACATATGTACTCCTTTATTAATTTTTATTAGAAATAAAGGCGCTATTTTAATTTCTCATATATCTTAGTTGATGTATTTCGCATATATCTTTCTCAGTTGATTCAGAACTTGGGTGGCAAACAGGAGAGTTTTTCCTGAGCTCCCTCAAACCCTGAACAGATAGATTTACTTTATTCCTTTTATTCACTATAGTGAACCCAAATGGGGATTTTTCACCTATCAATAGACAGGAGGAACATATTACAATGACATTTAGTTCACATAATTTGTATAAAACCGTTAGGCACAGTATCCATATTTAAAGCAAGTCAAACAACGGTTAAGTAAACTATCCCCTTTGAAACAAACAAAAAAAGACATATATTTCTTTCTAAGAGGCAATTATAGTTCTGCTTATCCCCACAAATATGTGAGGGTACAGATATACATGTATATTGACAGGTATGCATAATTTTATTTAAAGTATCCTTACCTTGTATATTCCTATACTCCCCCAAAAAAATATTAAAAGGAAAAACAGTACACAATGATTTCCACACTCATCATTGTGGAGTTTACCCTGGCCAGGTACTCCACCTGTTCTAATAGTCAAGTAACATTAATTATAAGATTGCTTTTCTTTTGTATATATAAATTATGTCACAGTATTTAGTGATGCAAATAATAGGAAAATAGTCATGCAATTGCCAAGATTTCAAGTGATAGAAGAGGGAGCACCAAACTTCTAATAATAATTATTCATTTGGGTTGTTATTTCAAGAGGCATAATATATTTAAAACACTCACATACGTTTTTTTAAAAGAGCCGGAATAAAAGAGTTCATTGCTAAAAAGACATAGCTGTCGAAATGTCAAGTAGCTGGTTCTAAAAAGAACTTGCTACATACTATGTAGAAAATTCATAAAAACAATCGCTTTCTCTCAGGTCATTAGAATATCTAATCCTACCTCTGTTTAAAACAAATAACATGAGCATTTTTCAGTATTAATTTTTGCTGGGTTCCATAAAATGCAGGGAATTTCTTAATTAGCTATAAACAGAAGATAAATGATAAACAACATAAATTCTTACAAAGATTCCTTTAAAAATAATTGAAAATCTTGTTGGTGTCTTAAGACCCAGCATTACATCAATGTTTCGGTTTCCAATCTACCTGGCTCTTTTCTTTCTCAATTGATTCAGATGCTAAGTAGCAAACAGGAGCATTTTTACTATGCTCCCTGAACCAGGAGAGGATAAATAACTTTACTTCTTTTATCCATTATAGTGCCCTAAGATGGTGCAGAATATGCAATAGCTTGCAACATTCTAGTCTCACAACCACTAAGTTAGAGTTCTTCATTTCATATGTAAAATGGAATTTTGCACTTCTAAGTTTTGAGCTATAGCACTTTAGATGAAACGAGAGATACATTTGGAATCATAAAGTTTTGACTTCACTTATCCTACCAATTCATTTTTACCTAATAAAATGAGATGGTGTGAATCTTTATATTGCGATAAATCGTTTTCTCATCCTCGTGCTATTTGCATAGGAATATGAACCTCTGGTTCCTGTCAAATGAGCCTTCATTACAAAGACGAGAATATAAATGCATGTGAGTCCCTGTGATTTTGGAATATGCACCAAATACTGCAAACGGCTATGAATATTTATCAGTTGCTGTTATTAAAAAGACACTTTCTTTTCTCCCAGAGTTTTTGAGTAAACAATTTCAAAATGTTACTCCATCTGTCAATGTTTTCTGAAAACAGTACAAACCTTCTTTTCTGTCTTCTGGAATAATCTTCACTTTTGTATCTGTTATATCTTTGAATGAGGCCAGAAAAAGAACCACGTCTCCTTTCTCATTCTTTATGGGAACAATATCCAACAGGCACCAAAATGAAGACCCTGGAACCATCATAAAAATACAAGTCAAGTATTGCCTTGTGTTTCTTTCTATAAAAATCTCAATCATTAATAAAAACAAAGCCCTTACTGTTTTTGTTCTATCCCACAACTCCCCCCATCTTAAAAATGTCAGTTTTCAGATTCCATAAATGTCTATCTTACATGCATTTCTCTTCATTCCCAAATGAAATGCTTTCTCTGAAAATAAGGCAGTATTTTAAACAAAAATTCTTGTGTGCCCTGAGACATTTCTGCTTACATCATTTAAGTTGCATTTCTTCTTTAAACCTGATTGCGAAGCATTCTACTTTATGAGGCTGCCCTTTCCCACCTGTCTCTTCACTGCACACACACGCTGGTTATTCAATAAAGAGTTTTGTTTGGTTGAGTTTGCTAGAGGTTTATTTAGCCAATTCAAAAATCAAAGATCACCTACTCAGAATGATAAAATACCAAGTGTAGGAGAGTATATGCATACCCATTTGGACTGTCATATATAGCTAGCTATTAGCAAATTAATATATCTTCTTCAAAAATGGCTTTTCAGTATTGAGATTTATTCTTATAACATTAAAAGTCAATGTGAATGAGTGGTTTGCAATTGTTTGCAATCAAATAGACAAATACCACTAATATAATGTTGAAGAACAGCCCAATACAAATGAGCAGAATGCAATATGAATTCATGTACAGGAAGGATCAAAACAGGCAAAACTAAGCTAATGTGTTAAAAGCCCAGGTATTAGTTACCTTTGGGGAGACAGTGCCTAGAAAGGCATTCAGGTCGAGAGTTTGTGGGATGTTGGTCAAGTTTTGTTTCATGTTCTCTGTGACGTGTATATGGGAATTTGAAAATTCCATGTATATTTTAGCATGCATGTCACATTTCAAAATCATTTGAAAAAGTGATAATTAAATTCAATTCTATTTTATGAGCAAAAGAACCATGAGAAATAGGATCCTCATATGGTAGCCAGAGAGTCTTGCCTTTGGTTTATATGAAAGATTTTTTATATATTTAAAAATAAGAATTTTGAAATCATGTAAAAATTTCCTACCAAAAGGCTTCTGGACAGAAACAGTTGACTTTGAAGAAGTTTCTGTGGCTTAAAAATCTAAACTATTTTATTCATCTATTTACCTATAATTTCCCTTCATTTTCTTTTGATGAGGGGAGGACTTCGATACTGTGAATTTCCATCTTATTTGGGAGTTGATTTCAAAATTGGGGCATAAGACCAAAATATAAAAGATTCAGAAATATCCTTGACCTTTTGCTTTGCTTTGTATGTACTGTACCAATTATTAATAATACCAGTCAGGTTCAATGCAAGGTGTTTTACACTTAGCTCGCTTACCCTTACCTTCACTGTTTTCCTAGTCTCTCTACCAAGCCCACCATACTAGATCTCTAACAACATCGCCAGCTTTGCACAATTGCAATAATTCAAGGTTATTCTCCAGGGTCTGGGTCTCCCTCTCTTATCTATGGGAGCAAAGATGATTGGCTTTTCAGTCAATGGCAATTCAGGTGAGGGCAATAAATTTCTCCTAGGGTTAAGGTGGGAGGTAAGTCCCTTAGCCTCGAATTTAGAGAAGTGAATGACTCTTAAGAGCAGTGTTAAAGGGCAGATATCTTGTGTGAATTTGAACTCCTTCTGTATATAGCAGTAGTAATTACCATGTGGGTGTGGGAGTGACAAAACAGATGAGGCTTGCCAGGATTTAAGTTAATAACACCTTTAATTTCCATAGATAAATTGCAGAGAGAAAACAGGGTTTATGCCTTATATGGTAAAATTTACTTTTGGAATTGAATAGTTATACAAAAGCTTAAAACTGGTGGAATGGCCCTTGCTATTTTGGTATTTTCTTTTTCTTGATTGGAAAACATGAGTTGCAGGTGAATTTGACTTGCTAATAGTTACAATTGTAAGAGGGCTCATCTGCTTTTCATATACCACCAAAAGATTATATTAGGCAATAGACAGAAACTAACAATAAGGTTTCCAGTATGAGCTCATGGGGGGAGGACTTCAATACTGCGAATTTCCATCTATATGGAATGAATTACTTGATACCAGGAGGTAAAGGTAAAAGGAACATTGAGTCATAAGGGGTCCCATTCTCTTTAATGACTGTGCTGTCAGGGTGGAGAAGAGCTGCATTGCTCAATATAACCTAATCGGCCGAAGTAAGACAGGGACACTTTGCATGTCCTCATGTTTCTTCTATCCAGCAGGTTTTTGAACAAACGACATTCTAACAATGATAATATAATAGCCCGAGTGTTGACAGCATCAGTGTCACATAAGCTAAACATTTTCAGGTGCTTCTTATATTTCACAAGTAATCTGATGAGCCTTATTCTCTATAACCACTATCTCTGTGCTACTTGCTTTATGATATAATGAAAAGTTTGCCTGCTTTTAAAAAATAGTCCAGGGATTATATTTTGGGCATGAGTGGGGAGAGGGCTGCAGGTAAAGAAGGCTCCTGCAAGGCAGCTGGGTGACTGAAGGCGACCTGCAGCAGGAATGGGAGTCCCCCTGAACAGGTTGCAGAGCTCTTAGTTGCTGCTCCTTGCTCTTTATCCTCTTTGCTACTGCTTTGTTCTGCCTTCAGTCATCTCTCACCCACTATTCTCAAGTATTCCTCCTGCTCTAGCCTTCCTCCCATGCTGTTTCCATTAAACTTCAAAAATACAAGGTCCCGATTAAAAATACCCAATTGCTTTTCACTTCTGGCCCCGATCAGTATGACATTTCAGACTCTGACACAGAAGGTCTATTTTCAAGAGAGTGGAGAGGAGTATGGTGTGCAGCACAAGGAGGCGAACTAAACAGTGTCGGATGCGTATTTAAAAGGAGGGGGAGTTCCCTGGAGTACCCAGAGTGCTGGGGAGACTAGACTCCGAGGCATTCCTACCAACACTTCTGGTGCGGTACTGAGAGATGAAAGTACTGGTTCTTTAGAGAAATACCAGGTAAAGCCTTTACCTTTGTAAGTCTTCATCAACTTTGCCTTGAGTGGACACCTCCCCTCAAAATGTCCCGGAACACTGGCGAACCAAAGTGAAGGGAACTGGAACCCTGATGCTTTGTGTAGCAGCAGAGAGCAGAGTGAGGTAGACAGGAGATGAACTGAACCAGCTGAAGTCCTCTCTGAACAGGCCAGTGGCCAAGAACTATCTTCATTTCAGTGTTTTAGGAGGAGCTCATAAAACAATGTATTTTAAATTTATTTTTGTGTTTAAAAAAAGACTGACAGAATACACATTAAGATATTAACAGTGGTGGATCCTGGAATTATAGTTCATTCTTCTTTTCTTCTGATTATCTTTTTTTTTTTTGCAGTTTTTGGCCAGGGCTGGGTTTGAACCCGCCACCTCCGGCATATGGGGCCGGCGCCCTGCTCCTTTGACCCACAGGCGCCGCCCATTCTGATGATCTTTATTTCCAGGTTTTCTATAAGCATGAAGGAATATATAACGGGATTCTGACAACTCTAGATTGGGGTCAGAGTGGTGAAGTCGTACTTCTGAGGACACTATTTTCTATATATTATCTGCGATTTGAAAGACAGGTTTAATCAGGTAATTTGATTTCAAACTTTTAGATAAGTTCTATGTTACCTCAGGATATTTGACAGAGAAGAGAGAGAGAGGGAGAGAGAAAGGAGCATGCAGAAACAGAAGAAGGAAAGGAGGAAGGACGGGATGAAGGAAGGAAAATCAAGTGATGCGTAACTGATTTGAATGTACCAGGTATTTCCTCCCTTTTTTCATCTTGCTCCAAGTTCTCTTTATCCGTAAATACAAATATTTTTTCCTCTCCCAAGAGAATGTATAGTCACTCACCAGAAATCTCTAATATTAGGAACATGAAGAATCTGGAAACTTGAGAGCTTAAAAATGTCCCCAAGAGATGCTTTAGTCAGTAACTCCAATAACCTTGCTCAACAAATTTACTGTATTGTTGACCAGTAGGCCTATTACTTCTGTCAGTAAATCAAATCGGTTCAAATTGTAAACATAAATAATTCTTGCCCGTAGTTGTGATATATTTAGAGGAGGAATCAGGACTAATTAGAGACAGAAAGAAAGAGGTCCTGAAAATGGAAGGCCTATAGCAAGGACCTAATGATAATTATCTTAGCAAGCATCTATTAAGTGCTAGATACTGTGCTACATGCCTTGCATGTATTATATCTAAATTTTTCACTGATCAACATTTAACCACACTGAATTATATTTTTAAATTGTGGAAACTGAGATTTGTAATTTTTTTCTTCAGAGTCACACAGCTAATAAGTGTGAAGGACTAAAACTTAAACAAAAGTCCTGATTGTCTAAATCTGTTTTAGTAAGATATTCTGGGAATGATCCTACTCTATGAACAACGTTTTAGAAATTGAGTTTCACTTTGATTAAATTCTCCTTTCCAGACATTCTATAGGGCATAGTGATACATGTGCTTTTTCAAATATCCTTTCAAGAGAAAAATGGGAAGTTAGGCCTGTGGATAATCAGCAAATTTCACTCTCATTCCCCAGAATGAGTAGAATCTTTAGATGAAAGAACATTCAGCTATTTTAGTTTAAGATTGGAATACAGCTCTCATTAAGATTCATGTGACATTAATTCTTAAATCTGATTGAGTTTCTAATGAGGTGATGGGTTCAGGCAACCACTGTTAGTGCTGATTTCAGTATCCAGTTTGAGAAACAGGGAATATACTGAGAAGCTTCACAGTTACAGTTTCTAAGTGCCATTACCTAAGTTGTTAACATACATAGCACCACATTCTTTCCTTTTTTTTTTTTTTTGTCACCCTGGGTTGAGGGCCATGGTATCATAGCTCACAGGAACCTCAAATTCTTGGGCTCAAGTGATCTTCTTGCCTCAGCCTCGAAAGTAGTTGGGACTACAGGTCTGGGCCACTATACCCAGAAGTTTTTCTATTTTTAGTAGAGATGTGGTCTCACTCCTGCTCAGGCTGGTTTCAACTCCTAAGTTCAAGCAATTCATCCACCTTGGCCTCCCAGAGTGCTAGGAATACAGGCAAGAGCCACTGAGCCCAGCCTCCACATTCCCATCTTATTCACCAAGCCTTTGCCTGACCCCACCTCCCAGGCTGGTTTCTGCTTCTTGCTCTCCTAGGAAGCTTCAGAAATGGTGATCTGTATGCCATGGCAGCTCTGTGTAGGATGCATAGCAACATGCCCTGGACTCGTCTCATCTAAGACTGGGAATAAAAAAGAGAATCCAGCCTCAAGAAATGTCTGGGCCCTGGTTTTTCTTTTCAATAATCCTTTTGGGGGAAAAGAAGGCCAGATGTGATGGACAATTATTAGTGAGCAGAAAAATGTTTACTCTGACAGGTTTGGTTTCATGATTGCTACTTGTAAGCCACTTCTTTCTGAGAACAGGGCACTGAAACAAACTCACTCCCTTGATACCTTTAAGGAAACCAATTTATGATTTCTTCAAACTTGCAGTTGTTCGGTGGGAAAGAACCTGCTTTAAATGAGAATTTGAGGATTAAGTTAACCCTCTCTAAAATGCACAAGGCTTTAGTCATAAGCATCTATGGTGTTTTCAGGGCCATGAAAATAATTGGTGGTGCCAAACACAAAATGGTTATGAGGATCTGGGGCTTCTGGATTATCTAGTTTAGGACACAAAAGAAAATATTTGGAGTTGACATTGCAAGCAATTGGGCATAAATTTATTCATTCATTCAATGGATACTTATTGTTGTGTTTGGATACATCAATGAAGAAACCAGACTAGATCCCTGTCTTGTCCCTGAGAGAACACATATTTTAGTTTAGAGAGAAAAACAACAAGATATAAATGTGACATGTAAGTAAATTATGTAACGTATCAGAAGGTTTTAAATGCTCTACCAAAAAGAGAAAAGAGAGCAGGATAGAGGGAGCAGTGGGGGAGCATGGTAGGGAGAGGGTGCATGACATTCTTGGGGAATTACTCACAAAAGTGCTACTTAACATTGCTTTTGAATAGTAATGAACTATTCATATACTATTCCAGGTTCTCTTAGAAACAAATCATAAGAACACAGTGATGCCCATCTGAGGTGGAGTGAAGGAGAGAGGAAGGAAGAAAAATTAGGTGAAAGAGAGTATCTTAGATTGTAGTGCTAAAAAGTTCAGTAACGGATTCACCAGCGATTCATCTAGCTAAGTTCCCAATCATGAAGATGCACCTCTCCCAGGAAAAGCCTGCCTCAGCATCCCTGCCTCACTCAATCATTGGCTGGGAGAAACCCATGGAGTATTTGTCTTCTGTTACAGCCCACTAATGTGTCCCAGAGCACAGCAGCCAGGGCCGCCAGCCAAGGACTCTCCTGGAATAAGAGAACATGAGAGGCCATTGTCATGGTAGCCACAGTTAGTACAGCTGACACTCACATTGTCGGCAGAAAAGCACCCATGCCTCGCTCTCGTTCCTGCACCTCCAAACTCGTCTAGGAACCACACCTCCTCTCTGCATGTAGCCTTGGTAGAACCATAAAACCTGGTTCTCTGACAACCCTTTACTGGAGGAATGGGCTAGTTGTCCCCACAAGATCAATCAGTCTTTCTCTTCTGGCAATTTTAATCTTGATCGGAGAGACCCAAGGTCAAAAGTGGAGGTATTAGGTTCATTCAACAATAAAGGCAGGAAAAATCACTCCAGCTGCCAAGACTGCAGAGCACAACTACTTCTGGCCTTGAATTTCAAGGCCAAGTTTCTTTGATTCTGTAAGTTGCACCACATATTTTCAATAAATTATTATTTTTGCTTAAGAAAATTGGAACAAATTTATGTTCCTTCCAAAGAACTTTAATTGCAAAACTGTATCTTTAGGAAAGGAAGTCAAGATGTAATAGAAAGAATATGGATTGAGATGGCATTCGATGTGGCCAAGTTCTGGATTCTCCATTTACTTGCTGAGGATGCTCAGGTATAATTTTGTGCCTGTTTCCACCACATATACACACTGCACATATTGCTACATCCCATGGGTAAGAGCTTTGAGTTAAGGGAAGGTCAGAGTTAAGAACTTTTGAGTATTTTATGCTTTTTGAATATATAAATGTACATGTATAAATGCACATTTTTATCATTAATCATTTAACCATGAAAACAATTAGGCATAACTATGGCTAAATATTAGTATTTACTATAGTTAGCTAGTGGCATAAAGTAGGTATGTATTGTAATAATCTCTGTCTTCTGTACATGTATGAAACACTTCATGATTTTTTTTTAACCAAGGAAGCACATATCACACATACACTTTGGAAAATGGAAAATTCAATATTTCCTTGAACATCTGATCTAATATTAAGTTGAATGACACAAAGCTGTCTCATGTCACTGGAGTTAGAAAAAGCTCCTGGAAGTGAGGACATGAAACTCTTTATTATAAAGATGAAAATAATAAACTGTGTGAGGGGCAAAATGTTAATTGTTGGAAGAGTTGGGTCTATACCTGAAATCACATGATATTCAGTTTCACCCCAGGCTTTCTGCTAAAACACAGTGTATTTCTCCATACAGTAAAAATAATTATCAAAGGAATAAATTATTATAGCAGTGAACATTCTAGTTTTGATATCTTAAGAGGAAAATTTATACTATGTATATTATTGATACTATTGATAAAATAAGCTATGTCATGTACAAATTCAGGGTTGATTCTTTTTCAGAAACTGTGTTTAAAGGGCTGGGTAAAGAAGGTAAAAGGGATTAAAAATACAACCTATGTAAAAAAGCAGAAATGTCAAGATGAGAATTTGGGAATAAGAAAAGAATTGACAAGAAATGGTTAAGGATCTCAT
This sequence comes from Perodicticus potto, assembly GCA_963574655.1. Lineage (NCBI taxonomy): Eukaryota > Metazoa > Chordata > Mammalia > Primates > Lorisidae > Perodicticus > Perodicticus potto. The sequence continues at coordinate 22,174 of CAUYRH010023926.1, read as the reverse complement.
GACAATTCTCCAGGGTATAAATATATGATTACAGTTTTAGGTGGCAATTTAGCACTTTCCAAGAACATGCCGACAACAAACATACTGAAGATTTCTTCCATTGTGCAAACGCAATTCTTAACGAAGACTCGTGAACACCCTGCCAGATTGCCCTGAGTCACAACTTGGCAGGCATGTGAGGCAAAACAGTTACACATCTTCCTCAACTTACTCCTTCTCTCCTAAAATAGAGCAGACACCTCACCAGAACCGGAGGCCAAATCCTGATGCCTGGGAAACCATTGTTGTACCCAGGCTCGTGAGGTGAGGTATCAGCTCTGGTAAGTTCATCCCTGCATTACTCATCAGACCCCTGGCCCAAGACAGACATTGCTCTGGGAAAAAGAAATTTGTTCATAACACCTTCTCACTAACTTCATAAGATTATAGGCATTTTGCTCCAATAACAAAAAAAATTACATTTTGAGCCTATGTGTATGATTAAGACACAAAAATTCAGAATCCTTTTAAACTGTGAAGGCATATAAGCTGTGTTGGCTATGCAACCTAACAGATCTGCTTACTCATCATCAGAGGTCAGCAAAAGTTTTCTCTAAATGACCAGATAGGAATATTTTTGGCTGTGCAGGTTAATATATGGGTTCTGTCTCAACTACTCAACCCTGCTGCTGTAGTGCTAAAACAGTAATCATCAATACGGTACATACACAGACAAGCACCATTGTTTTCCAATAAAACTGCATTTACAAACATAGGCATCCTGTTGGACATAGGCCATAATCTGTCTATCTCCAATGTAGAAGCCTACAGATTACAGTACACTATGAGTCCTTTCTCCGTTCTCTGGGAGTTTTGACCAGACTCCATGCTACCAAAGTATTTAAGAAGCACTATTGTTAGTGAAAAAAGCAATGGAGAGTCTTTCATTAGAGAAAACCTCGACTGTGTCCTAAGGGTGCCTTATAAAAGAAACTTATTCAATCAGACAACTCTCCTTTCCTAAATAAAGATTAGTCAGTTCCCTTCTCATTTGATATTGAGAAAATGAGAATATACTTAATTATCCTTCACCTAAAAAATAGGCTTAGGCATCAATGACCTATAGGGATCTCTGACAAGGCTTTTACTTGCAAATACATGAACAGGAGTTACGATGAGATTTAGAGCAGTGAGTAGGACCTTTCTGAGCTACATCACAAAGCAAACTCCAGTAAGTCAGACGTCTAAAGGAGTGAATAGAGATTATTGTCAAAAAGTCAGGCCAAAGCAACTAGAAGGTAAAAAATGGGAGACACTTCCATTCTGGTGATGTCTCTTAGGAATAGAGAAGAAGAAGGTCCTTTAAAAAAATCATTATATAGACCTTCTACACAGTGAAACAACCTTAGACAGTCAGGGACTTTTTTAACCTTAAAACACATTCTGTTTTTATTTTTTCTTTTAATAGTGTCTTTTCTTAGCAGCATTGTTAGCAAGATTTCTTTTGCTGTTTCAGTCCTAGTGTATTTCCAAAACACAGTACTTTAAAAAAAATAGTGGAACATGATGTTTCAAAGATAATTTAGTACACTCGACAGTGAAGAATTCTGGGAAAGTAAAGAATTCAAGAAAAATAGCTTCTCCTTATCATAGAAGAAATCAGCTTTTCAAAGCAAACTTGGTTATATTGCCAATTGGTAAAGATGTCCCAAGTAATAAGTTATTTTTTTCACATGAGGTCATTTTTTATAATGATACTTCTTAGATCTCATCGATAGTACTCTGCAGATCAGTACATGTTTAAAAAAGCAAAGAAACACATTCACAGAAAACCCTAAACTATGCTCCCTTCACCTACATTCATCCCCTCTAATCCCCAAACACACGAGGGCAGACAATTAAGTTCATGATCTCATCCCATCAATTAAGTTCATGATCTCATTCCATCAATAGCTCATTGCCAAATATCACTCTGGTCTCCTTCAAAGCACTCCCATTGGGAGACTACGCACCAAACGAGTGCCTAGCCCACTGTTCAAAGCGACATCGGAACACTTTTTCTGGAATGCAGGGCTGTCATTGTACAAGGTCTGAAAATTAGTTTCCTGAATTCATCCTAGAAAAAATGCTTTGAAGGGTGGACTAGATGCTATGTCAGCGCTTCCCAATGGTCACTTTGAAGATGACCATGATGATATTCAGCAATTCAGTATGTAGCACTTTTCCTAGGACAAGTTCACGATCTTAAATATTAGATCTTACAACCAACACAGTATAAAAGCCAAGTTAGGGGGGTTTCTTTAGATGCTCATTTTAGACTGTCTTGACACTTCCTCCTCTTTTATCCCCCAAAGAAAATCTAAATCCAAACCAAAGAGATCACCAAATCCTGTCAATTCTAGTAGTTAAACCTCTGAAATAGTTTTAAATCCAATCACTTTTCAGTCTTCATGAGCCACATCCATACTAAGCCAGAGTTTCTCCACCTTTATTTCCTGTCAGAACCCGCTAAAGGGACACACAGATTTCTGGGCCCCACCCGGATTCGATCAGCAGGCCTGAGTAGGGCTCGATAAATTGCATTTCTCACAAGATCTAGGTGACGCTGATGCTGCTGGTCTTCAGATTACACCAAATAGAACTGTGAACAACCATTATCTCTTATGTGGATTACTCATATGGCAGCAAAAATGATCTTTGTAAAATGAAATATTCATCGTATAACTTTCCCACTTAATACACTTGGACTGCAGTTAGCTAACTCCCAACAGCTGGGTATGGTCTACAAACCCCTGTGCAGCCGGACTCTGTCCACTTTTTCACTCCCATGCAACACCTGGTTGCCTTTCCTCCAGCCACATTGGCCTTCTCCCCATTTCTCAAATGAGAGAACCTCTCCCAGGACTTTTGCACATGTGGCTCTCTTTGCCTAGAATGCATTCTTCACTCTTTCCTCCAGTGGTCAATTCTACTCACTGGAGGGTGAGTAGAATTGAATATAGAAATAGACAGCAAACTCCACCATCCATAGCTGATGGCCACCTGACATTTAGACAGAATTGCAGAGCTATACACGTTTTGATGAATATAACCTTGATTTTTAAAATGGCACTGGCAATATCACTTCCTCAATTCACTTATCACTTCCTCAATGGGGTCTTCCTTCAGACCCCATATGTGTCAGACTCCCCTATTATTTCCTACCATCACAGTCAGCAACTTTCTTTCAAAGTATCTTACAGGTTTGTGTGATTATTTGAAAAGTCCTTTTCTCTTTTTAAACTGTAGGGTCTAATAAGGCAAGTATGTCTTCTTTGTTCTTATGTTCTCCCATGTGCAAAACAAAGTACCTGGTCAAAATATTCTGAAGTTTGTGTTCAAAGAATGAAGTGAGTTATTATAAGATGAATTCAAACTTTGGTTTGAGTAATGTTCTTTGCAAGAGTGGACAACCACTGAGCATACACTTGTGTTAGACACTGGCAAAGCTCTCCACAAACAATATTACAGTTAGGTCTATGAAGCACATGTTACTACTGCTATTACTGTTTTACAAAAGAGAAAACTGAGGTTCAGGAAGTTGAAATAAATTGCTCCAAATCACATAGTTTGTAAGTGATGGAAGCTTTTTTTGTCAGGTAGATAATAAATCTAGACTCAGAATCATTATAACAAGCATTTACATAGTTATTTACATTTTCTACAGCTTTCTTACTTTATTTGGTTCTCTTAACAGCTTTTAAAAAATAAACAGCTCAGCTCGTCTTTTATTGTCAAGATCAGCTATTTCAGGGTTAAATGGCTTGGCTGAGCTCACGAAGCGTGTTAGTGACTGTGCACGGACTCACGCTCGGTCTTCACACACGAAGGCCGTAATTTTTCCCATTTCTACCACAATGGAAAAGGTAAAAAATGATTTCTATTGTAAGATGACTTTTACTACCTTTTTTCCCTTAAATATTCATCTGAAAACAAGGATTCATTTGAACATCCTCCCAAGACCAACAGTTAGACTACTTCTTACAGAACTCTCCGCCCTGAGAGATGTTCACGTGTCAGTGGTTCTGGTGGAGCAAAAATGCTTCTCTTCACATTCAGAATGGTCCCCCTGTCTCTAGTGTCACACACGGGGATTCCTGAGCTGTGTGCAAGTTGCTGGCATCATCTTCGTTCTCTGGTGAATGTCCTCCCAGCTGCTTTCCCCTGGTTTTGTCTGCCCAACCTGTTCTGGAGAGACACTCACTTCCCTGGGCTGCCTTATATGTTTACCTCCTTTGTGCCTTCATTGGCCCAACCTGTCAGAGGCAGCGGTGATAGACAGAACTAAGGCAGAGCAGAGAGATACCCACTGACAATTCTTCAGACCCCAACTCCACATTTCTGAATTAAAATGCATCTGAATTTTAACCTGATCACTTCCTATGCAAATAGACATTGGGTTATGAAGCCAACAGAAAGTCCTCTGTCTGTGTGACACGATACCCTCTATCTATATAAGACAGATAATTGAAAGGGGTTCTCTAAGTAGAAAAGAAGAAAATATCCTAGCAATGCAACCAGTGTACAGAAATAGAAAGAAAAGGGGGAAATGAGATCAGGAGTCTGGGGAAATATGGGAGGAAAGGTAACCAAAAAGGTGAAACAGAAAAGTAAAATCAGTTTATAGGAGAGTGTGGAGATACATCATCTCAAGGCTGTTCTAACATGAAAACAATACAGAGCTTCAATTCAAATACAGAGCTACATTTCGGCAATGTAGATAACAAGACTAATATGGTAGTGGTGCCACCCCCAACCATGCGCAATCCCATGGGAAAGAGAGATGTGTAAAGAGAAAATTAAACCACAGAGTGGTACCTACTATAAGGAATGGAAGGAGCATATGAAACAGAAGGTTGTAGCTGAAGACTTCACAAATGAGATGGGCTTGAATTAAGTCTCAATGGTTTAACTAGCTTAATGTGACGGTGACAGTTAATAGCATTCCTGGCAGGGGTACAACAGGTACAAAGATATGAAGCAAGTTAGAATTTAAAGCATTAAAAAACTCACAAAAGTATAAAATAATTAGTTGAGTAAAAGTATTAGATGTGCTAAAGTGGGAATGATGAGGAATGAAGGGAGAAAGGAAGGTGGGAAATGGGAAGGATGACTTTAAACAGGGAGATGTACACTGGGTCAAGCTCACGAGTGGCTTTATATGTGAGACTGAAGAGTTTTCATTTATCCCAAAGGCAATGAGGAACCACTGACAGCTTTGTCATAGGAAAGTAGCACCATCTAATAGGCACGGTAGGAAGATGGCTTTGGGAGGCAGTGAGGAAAACAGATTTGAGGGGCAGGACTGCATATGTTTTTCGAGATTAAAATGAATTGTTGCAACTAAGACAGTGTCAGGAAGGATGAATCTCTGCTGCCAAAAAAGTGTAGCTTGGGAGTTAAGGCTCATTCGTGTGAAATAAAGCACAGCAATTTTTTTTTATTATTGCATAATTGCAGTCACTCAATGTTATATAATTATTCATGTTGCGAGTCTACTTTAAGAATGTCTAAATGATGTAATTTGTGTGTTTGTTAAGTTTACAGCTCTTGTCCAACTAACATCACAGAGCCTGTGCAATATCTCTTTGCAGACAGATAGATGACCATGCCTTTCTAGTTAGGTAAGGAGAAACTAGGGACCAGCCTGTAGGGCAGAGCTCAGCGTTACCTCTAAACCCAGGCATCAGATTCCAGGCATTTCCATGTCAGGTTCACATGACGCTTGCAAATGACAGTAGGAAGGAATTTGTCAGAGGAGAGGAAGGAATATCTGCTAAATGGCTGTTATGCCCAGGGCCATCCTCACTGGCATGCAACCTGTGTAGTCATGCAGAGCCCATGCTTGTGAGGGCCCCGTGCTTTCGTTCAGTGCTCTACTGGTGCTGTCTTGAAATTCTTAGCAACTTTTTTAATGAATCAATCTGTATTTTATTTTGCAATGAGACCTGTGAATTAATTGGCTGTTCCCTCCCAATAATATGTGCTGAACAACAGTTATCTCCTTTGGCCCTTCATCAGATATCTGTGAGGCTGACATTGGGTCTTTATCGTAGAGACAATCAAGCTGATTCTCAAACAAACATTACTTAATTACTGAGTCCTAGAGAGTGGAAATTCCACTCTAAGCCATTCTAACTATTCTTTTATTTGTACTGCCTTTCAGAGATAGTCTTTAGCCTAGCCATAGTAAAGGTAGCAGGGAGATCTTTGCCAGGGCTTGATCCTCAAAGTTCAATGTCATTTCTTCTCATCCCAGAAAAAGAGAAAACCTTTAAAATAATGAGCTTCTCTTGTTTCAAAGGGAACTTCCTTAGCTACAAGGATTCTTAAACATTGTTTGTGATTATATTTCATTTTTGGCTTATAATGATGGGATAATGAATAGTCACAGGTACAATCATGAGTAACTTAATGGGTTCTTCCCTTGATATCTTGCCAGCTATGCCTTCCATGGGTATGTACAGCACCTGGTAAGCCCGTTCATCTACTCTCATAGACCATGGGCAGGTGAAAGAGTGCCATGTGCTTCCTAGGTGCAAAGCTTTGCTTTGCCATGCACATGAGCATGACTTAGTGTCTAAGGGGTCCAAGGGGTCTGGTCAGACTGCAAGGATGTGGATCTCAGCCCTCTCACTTAACTTCTCTGTGATTTAGTATCTTTAACTGTGAAATGGGATATTAATAGGCTCTGTCTCAAAGAACTGATGAAGTAACAAGACAAACAAAAGGCAAAGAGCATAGCACACATTGGTTGGCCTACATGGAACTCTTGGAAAACACTAGCTGTAATTATTTTATGAAATCATCTGTACTAAGTCAGGAAAGTGCTAAGGTTAACTTTGAATAAATGAAAGTATGGAGGAACTTAGTTAGGCAGCAATAGTGAGAGTTAAATCTCAGTAGGACAGGCCAAGTCAAGCAGTGTCTGATAATACACTGCAGCCTGATCTCCACACCTGTCTCACTCCATTCTGATCATCTTGGCTGGAGAGCAGGGACCAGTGACAGGCACTGAATAACCAGACTAATGTAAAACCCCTGCTTATTGATTAAACAATGCAACTTTAACCTTAACCATGGCCACAGAAAAAGAACAGGTTCTGTCTCAGAGTGGCTTGTTCAGATATGTGAGAAGCAAACCAGGAAAGCTGCCTACATTTACAAGTACAAAGCTTGAATGTACACAGGAAGAAAGATAAATGGCAAGGTAGACCTTACGAGCAGCCTACATGTGATACTTTCAACCCAGGCTCTCTGAGCCCTTTGCCTTACTGCCACAATGACTTTGAAATTGTTTTCTGTGTATGTACTTCTGGGAATTGCCTCCTGAAAGCAAAAGACACGGGAGCAAAATATAAAATATTAACCTCCTACTAAGAATGAAAGGACATTGGAAAATCATCATCAAATCTTCAACCAAAACATGAAGAATGATGCATGGTTTCTATCTGAGGGCATGCGAAGTCACAGGGAAAGGCTCTGAGGAATCAGACTGGAAAAAGCAAACTGAGAATAGTAACAATAATCTAACCCATAGTTCTCTAAAACATGCAGTTGCAGGAAGCCTGCAAATTGGTTAGTGTTTGCAGACCTCACGAAAAACTACAAATTTTACAAGCATAAGAATCCATAAGAATCAAAAGTTCTCTAGCTTCTTCCTACACACACACACACACACACACACAGAGCAAATGTGTTTCTAGAAATCTAGATAATGAGGTTGTATGACACAGCTGTACATTCTTTGACACTTTTATCATCAACAGAAGGAGTTTAAGTCTCCTTCCTGTGAATTTGAGTGGATTTGTGGCTGTTCCGGTTAGTATGGGGTTATGCTATGTGACTTCCTATACAAGGTCACTAAAGGTCTTACCGTTTCTACCTGGTTTATGGAACACTAGACTACCAGACAAGTGATGACCTAGAGACTTCCATGCCAAAGAGAACATGGATAGGCACTTTGGATGATTGTTCCAACTGATCCCAGACTTTTAAGATGCTAGACTTGAGGGAAACTAGTGTATCAAACTAGTGTATCTCCCGGCCAAACCACAACCAACCAACCTCTGCTAACTCAGAATGGAAAAAGAGTCAGACACCTGAGCTTAGCTGAAATCCGAAATATATATCCCATAAAATTGTAAGATAGAATATAACAACCACTATTTTAAGTCACTTAAGGTAGTTTGCTATGCAGGCTAGGTAACTGCAGCACTGACTAAACCGTGTCTTGTTTCCTTGACTCTGCTACTTTGGGAGTAAGAACATGGTAATATCCATTTCAGCAGAAAAAGTTTCCATCTCATTTTCCGTTCCTTTTCAGGAAACCATGCCCCTTTAGGGTTCTCCACAAATACTTCTAAAATCCAGAGGAAATGTCTTCACAATGCAGTCCTCTTGGTTTTCTAAGGTTTGCACTGTCTTGCTGGTCATGTGGATGCTTCTTTCAGTGTCTGTCAATCCACCATCCTTTGCCAGACTAATGCCCACAGTGCTGATGACTCTGATGACCTCAACAGTCTGCAGAAATGCTTATTAAAAACACTGCACTTTCCATTGTATCACCCTGGTCTTGGCTTGGGCTATGGTTTGAATCCATGGGAGGGCTAGGTGGAAAAATGATCTTGTTTTGCTCAGCATGATTTTCTCTTTCTCTCCAGGTCTTACTCAACCTTAGGATAAAACATTTTTTTTATGGGTAATATCAAGTCTTGGTTCCCTAACTCTTTTGAAGTAGATTCCTGGCTGTCTTCCCTCATAGTTCCACAGACAAGGGTGAAATTCTAAAGTAACTGCAAGTGATGCCCACGCTGGAAACTCTCATATTCACAGAAAATGCTCATTTAGATACTACACTTTCCATTAAAAAGACACATTCATGCTGGTCATTTATTATACCAGTGACCATGATACTGTCTGCCCTCAAATTTAGATTTTACATGAAACCATTCTATATGCAATGCTACAAACCCATTTTCCTAACAGTCAAATGGGGAAGGCACCATTGCTACACATTTAAAATGTTTATTTTGAGAATATTCTGTCATTCAAAAAGCCTGAGGCTTTGTTTCTTTTCCTGTATTGGGTTCCAGTTCTGAAATACCTAGAGGGTATAATCAAATATTCTAAGTCACAATATTCTATTCACAAAGTCATATTGAATAACTGAATATAAAAGAACTTGCTAAGAATATCTTATATATAAACTTAGTATTGAAAAAAGAATAATGGTAAAAGGCCTGTACTCTATAAATTACAGGACATTGATGAAAGAAACTGAAAAGAACACAACTAAAAAGATACTCCAAGCTTATGGATTGGAGAAATTAATTGCTAATATATCCATTCTACTTAAAGCAATATATAGATTCAATGCAAGTCCTATCAAAATCTCAATGACATCTTCACAGAAACAGAAATAAATCCTAAAATTCACATGAAATCACCAAATATCCCAAATAGCTAAAGCAATTCTAGGGGGGAAAAACCCACAAAGCTGGAGGCATCACACTTACTGATATAAAATTATAGTACAAAGTTATAGTAATCAAAACAGTGTGGTACATGCATTAAAAACAGACAAATAGTGAAACAAAATAGAGATTCCTAAAATAAATCTAAACATATGTGGTCAACTAATTCTTGACAAGGGCACCAAGAAGACACTTGGGAGAAAGTCTCTTCAATACATGATCCTGGAAAAACTAAATTTTCATGTGCAAAAAATGAAATTGGACCTTTATCTTACACTATACATAAAATCCAATTTAAAATAAATCAAAGACATAAATATAGGACCTGAAACCATAAAGCACTAAGGAGAAACACAGGGAAAAAACTCTTTCGCATTGGCCTTGGCAAAGATATTTTGGATATCACACCAAAACACTTGGGCTATAAAAGCAAAAGCAAATTAGACAACAACAAATTAAAAGGCTTCTAAACAGCAGAGAAAACCATCCAATGTATCCTTGTAAAAAGGGGGAATTTGGATATGGACACTCATCTAGGAAGAACACAATGTGAAGATAAAGGCCCAGATCAGGGGAATACTTCCAAAAGCCAAGGATGTCAAAGATTGCCAGCAGACCACCAGAAGGAAGGTGAGACCAAAGGTTTAAAGAGGAAATTAAAATGATATTGTTAATTTTGCAATAATATTATCCTGATATATTAGCTTGTTAGGGCAACCATTATAAAGTACGATGAACTGATTGGCTTAAACTTTGTTCTCTAGATTCTTCTCCCCAGAAAAGGGGAGTAAGGACACTGGACCTATTTAATATAAAAATGGGCTTGAAAGACGAGCTTTCTGTAGAGAGGATATTTTAAGATAAATGCATAAAAGTTGGAGCTGGTAGATCCAGTCCTGATGGTCTTCCAGGATATAGAGAAGACACAACTTGCTGACATTGACCTTCAGCCAACAAGTTAGAGTCAGAAGGGAAACAAACATGACATGAGTCCAGTCTCAGCTTGAAGGGTGATGAGAAGGAACAGGAAAACCAGAGATAATCTCCCCACCAGGGGGTTTCATAGCTCGGAAGCATGGAGAAGCTGCCGTGGATAGTTTTTTAGAAACTTTGAAGGCAAAAGAGACTATTTTTTCTTTCCCATTTGGGACTGTTAAGAAAAACTGCTTGTCAGGTGAACTCTACCATTATGAAGAGAGCTCCCTGCTTTCAAGGAAAGGTAGCAGCCTAAGTGGCAGCTTCCCTTTGCTTATGTGAGTGAGGGTTGGGCACGTTCACCTATTACTCTCCCAAGGCCAGGGATGAAGAGGGTAGAGGATACATTATGAATGCCTTGACCAGTGACATCATGAACAAAGAGGCTAAAATTAAGAGGGACCTAGAGGGGCTGCAGGAGATGAGGGGAAGTGGAAAGAAGTGATTCAGCAGCACCTGCCACAAATCTGAGCTCTGAATGCCCAGGGTGGGCCTCAGACAGGTGCGCCAGGCATGAAACAGTGGCCCTTTTACTCTGTGCCGTGAGTGCATAAAAACCCCTCACACTGTAACCATGCAATTGGAAATTTAGGGAGAACAAAAGAAAAAGAAGGAGACTCTCAGAGATAGGGCTCACATACCCAAAGCGATTGCACATTGTGGGAAGATACTGTTTAAAACACTACGTGAAAAACAGCAATGGTAGCAGATACTGACTTTTCAAACATCCCCACTCCCTTCACAAAGTTAAAGCATCTCCGATAGCAAAATTAGGAATCCACAAAAGACAGTGTTGTAGGACACGAGACAATGTATCTCTATAAACGTAAGAATAGAGGATGATGGGACAAAACCTAGGAGCTAAAGCCTTATATAAACAGCTTCGTAAGAAAAAGCAGACTAAGAAAGAATGAGTTCTCATATCCTGAGGAGCTTGGGACCTTATAAATTATCACCAGGTAACCCCTCCCAAAAGAAGAAGTCCTCTTGGAATGGAAGATTCCGTAGACAGCTCTGAATACAATTAAAATGTAAAGGCAGCATCACAGCCGCCCATTTGAAGGTGAGTACAAGAGAGGGCTGCAGAAAGGATGGTGGGGAGACTGCCTGGACTCCCGCGCTCTCAGAAAATCCAGCAGAAATTCTGTCCTGGATAGAACTCACTGCTGAGGAGAAACTTCTGGAACCAGAACCCTATTTAATCAGAGCGGAAAAATCAGGGTAAAGAGAAGATAAGATTCAAATACTAGCATGGGAGAGGCTCACACTAGGCGTGGAGGCCTATCTCAGAAAGGAGGGAAGGCGTGGCTATACAAAGAAGGAATTTAAAAAGTACTTTTTAGTAATGGCACAAGGAGACTTAGAGCCACATATTTAGGAGATCTTCTCTTCTGTTACCTACATTCTCTGGAAAGGAAAACACATCTTATTTAAACATGACAAGAGAAAAGGATGAAAGAAAAGATAAAGAGAAGGATTATCTGCATCATATATGTGCAGAAGGTAAAAATACACTCAAAATATTCCATAAGACACAAAAAACAAATATTTCAAAATGAGGCACTGATAATTAAGAAAAGAATATAAAGGCTTATAATAACGTGTGTAGGAGTTATGGACTGAATAGTGTCCCCTCAAAATTTATATGCTAAAGTCCAAACCCCATCACCTCCGAATATAACGGCATTTGGAGATGGGTTTCCAGAGGTAGTTGGCTTAAAATGAGGTCATATGGGCAGGCCTATAATCATATCTTATAAGAAGAGGAGTTCTGCCGGATAGACATTCTTTTGCAAGGTGCAAAACAGTGTGTAAAGTATGCTACATGTAATAAAAGGAGAAATCACAAGACGTAAGTGTGGGAGGCAGGCAGGCCGAATTCCTCACAGACCTTCCAACTCAGGGTAAAGTGCCCCATGAGGGGAATGTCTACTGCGTGACTGTCCCTGCGTGGGGATTCAGCAGTACAGGCGAGCTAAGACAGGAAGTTAAGATAGCTTAAGAGATGAAACTTGTTTCCCCTCTTTCTCTTCCCCTGTGTTTATCTGGCCGCTTCGGGTCCTCGGTTACCCTAGGTCCTTGTTTACTGTTTTCTCGGCCTTCCTGGAGGCTGTATTCTCCCCTCTCTCCTTTTTAACCTTAACTGCTAACCACTGACTGCTATGCATTATTGCCCAGATACTCTGTTACGGTACCCAACAAAAAGACTCCCCAGAAGCAGGACAGGCTGCTGCTTGGCACTGGAAACAATGTATGCCAGGCTGAAAAGGAACAGATTGTTTCCAAACCAGAAAAGAAAGTAGCACAGAAGAAAGAGATATCCCAGAAGAAACTGAAGAATCAAAACCTATGGCATGGGAATAGACGCAGCATAAAATAAATGCAAATAACAGTAAAGGGGCAAAAATGAGAAATATTACCTCTGAGCATAAAAATGCAAAATATTTCTATTTCCATTTTAAACAGAAAAACATTTACATATTATATATTTGTGAAACTATTTTTCTTTCTAATAATTACACATTAAAAAAAATTATCCTTTCCCTATTTTGGTTTCCTCACCTATAACATGACAATAAAAAGAGTATCTCTTTCTTGGAATTGTTCTAGGACCCACTAGGCTAATAGACAATGTCAGACAATTAAGTTCTCAGACTCATTCTAGAAACAGTGCTGCCCACCTCATTGTGGACTATCACTACGGTCTCCTTCCAGGTCCTCCCCTGGGGGAGCTGTGCACTGATGTCCATGCACACGGCACCCTTCAAAGAGATTTTGGAACTTTTTTTCTGGAATGGCCTTCAGAGTTGTTGTTGTATAAAGTTCTGACAAATAAGTTCACAAACTCATCCTAGAAACAGTGCTTTGAAGGGTGAACTAGGTGCTGGCTTCAGCGCAGCAAGGGGAAAGTACTTCCAAGAGGACCACAGGGAGATTCTGTGATGAAGTGTGGAGCACTTTTTCTAAGATGAGTTCACAAACTTACTTGTTGAAACTTGTAAGTAAAAGTTAAACATTTGGCACATTTTCTAGCATCTAATGTTATGTGCATATTAGCTATTATTATACTTCTATTTTTGTTACTACTGAATTGTTGAAAGGTTGCACTCTCTCCTGACTATTGCATATTTTATGCAGTCTGTGTGTATGTTGGCACGGCACACATGTTTCAAAGTTACTGTTTTCTATGTGTTGCCTCGAGGAAACCAGAATACCACAGAGAGAAAGGAGCATATATTCACATTACACTGGAACAGAGATGGTAAGAAAAGAAATCAGATGGATGTGGACTATTTTTTCAAATCCCTCCATGTGTTTGTTTTGAGCTGAATTACTCTGCTTTGGGGTATGAGATCTGTTGGAGAATGCTGCATTCCACACTTTTCCCAGGTCAGGAGATGGGGGCAGATCCTCAAGAAAGAACAACTGTAGTGGGCAGAGAATAGGTTTTCCTAAAGAATATGGGGATATTTGATCAGTAAAGCATGAAAGAAGGGGCTGTCTTTATGATGGAGTGGGGGGCAGGGGAAAGGCAGACTTCAAGACTTGAAGCAAGGTCCTGAACAGGGATTCTAGGCAAGGTCAGTGAAAGATTCAACTTTTATTTTCCTCTGGACTCAATCAGCAGTTGCATCTGCCATCCTGTTCCAATTACGCGTCCCTTTATAAGTCCTAATAGACATCCTAAACTTTTAGTATACTCTGCTCCATGACCTTAGGTTAGGTTACTGGAATTCCAGGCATGGGCAGGGAAAGAAAGGGAAGCCTTTTTCCTATCATTTTTTCTACGAGATCAGGAGAACAGCAACCTGTAGGCAAAGCAGAACAATCACAGAATGTCAAAATGTATTTGGGGAGGATCAGACATGTATTTAGAAAGGATCCACTTTCTAAAGCATATTAAAAGTAAATGACCCTTGAAGGCAAGAAGGAGGACCCTTAAGATCAGATGCAAAAATCTTTTAAAATCAGAAATCCAGACATGTTGTAAAGTATCCATAGGTCCCTCTAATAATCACTTCCAATTCCCTTCAGTAAACATTTACTAAGAAACCACCATCTGATACACAGTGCTCAAGATTCAACGGCTGCAGGCACTGGGGCAGTGGAGATAGTGACGTACAGCCTCTGCCTCCAAAGGCTCACCACCGTGTGCACAGACAGATACTTATATAAATGGCTTTAATGCAGCATGATTAGCTGAAGGCAATTTTCAATCCCTTGTAACTGGATCAATTAGTTTGTCCAGAATATCTGACAACAATTCCCCATGGTGGCACGCTTAGAGGTGACTGGGGCCTTTAATGATTTCCACCTGAGTGCATCCAGTGCTGCGGCCTTCTTATAAAAAACTGGGCTCAGGAGATTCTTTTGAGTGTTGGCTCCCACTCTCTTAGCCATACTTTCTATCTATTTAGTCCTAAAACCTCTGCTTCTTTGTCTTCACACCTAGATTCTCCTCCTTGGCCTGAACATTTTTCAGTGGTGACCATTTGACTATTCTGAAAAAGCTTAAAAATGGAAACACTCAAATGGATTTGGAGTGACCTACTTGAAGGCTCCTATCTTAAGAAGGACAAGCCTGCAGTCAGCGGATATTTCAGACAAAGGCTATCCTATCCCTTTTGTTCCACCAGATAGTAGTTTTATCACTCCTTGCCAGTCCACATTCTCAGTGACGTCCTCCATTGACTTTTACCTATGCCTTCATTTCCTGGAATCACAGGATCTATAATTACACAGAGCTGGAATTCTTTTGTTTTATCATATTTGCTATGTAGGCCTTATCTATTGACACACAATGTTCTGAATAGTGTTCCTGGTGCCAAAGAATTGAGGTATCCTGTGCCAAAAGGGTATTCTCCAATACTTTGGGACTACGATATATTCAAAAGCCACATGATCAGAGAATGTCCTCCAAAGACAAATAACTTACAAAAGGGAGTGATGTACGCTTTTTTTTTTAAATCCCTGACTTTGACCTCAATACTCTGAAGCAATGAGAGTAAGATAACCCAGCCTTCCAGGACAAGACAGCCTCCCACTTCAAAGAATTACTAGACCAAATGTCAATATTGACAATACCAAGAAACCCTGAGAAAGAGTACAGTTTAAATGCTGTACTATAAGCCCCCCAAAATATAGTCACACAAACAAGATAGAAATGTATTTGTTTTTGCCTGGAGTAGAAAGGTGGAGCTGTAATAATACCCAGGTTCCTTCTATTTTGTTGCTCCGCAATCCACTATGATGTTGTCCTTGTGAAATGGTTAAAGGTGGCTTTTCAGCGTTGTCTTAACTTTTGAACATATATGTATTTGTTTGCTAGAGCTGACGGAAGAAAATATCACAGACTGGATGGCTTAGACATCTGAAATTTACTTTCTCACAGTTCTGGAGGCTAGAAGTCCAATATCAAGGTGCCAGTATATTTGGTCTCTCTTAAGCTCTCTCTTTTTGGCTTGCAGACAGGGTCCTTCTCACTGTATTTTCACCTAGTCTTTTCTCTCTATGTGTGTACATACTTGATGCCTCTCCCTCACTTTATAAGGACACTCATACTGGATGGGCCCACTTAACCTTCATTACCTCTTTAAAAGCCCTATTTCCATATTTATTACCTCTTTAAAAGCCCTATTTCCATATATATCACATGGGGGAGGGGTTAGGGCTTCAGTATATGAATTTTGGTGGGACACAATTTTGTCCATAATTGCATGGAAAAGGGGAAGGGAAGACAATAGGGGAAAATAATAATTTCACTTTAGACAGTTTACTTAGAAGTTACATAAATAATTCCTTTTCACATATCATAGACTAAAACTTAGACATAAGCCAAATCCAACTACAAAGAAGGCTGAGGAATATCTTCTCCAACGTGGTACACACGTACACAGATCAATTCAGTGGGTTATGTTACCGTAAGGAAAATAAAAAGCTATTAAAGAAAGGGAGAACTTTGGATAAGGGGAAAATGCTGGTTTCTTCTACTTTTTGATTTAAGAGATGGTACTTTTGGTCATGGCTTCTTATTCATGTCTCATACACTTTCTCTTGACTTCACTCTAACTTCTAGGGCCCCTTGGCTCGTTACATCTATTCCTACACAAGACTCAAGGACTGTAAACACCATATCCATTTCTACATTCTTTTTCATTTAGAAGAGAGTCACTAAAATGCAGCCACAAAAAAATACTTAGTATTTTCCCAGTGGCAGTTTTGATTCTAGGCAAATTTACTATACCCTGAGACCCCATGTATCTTTTGTTTTGTTTTTTGATTAAAGTGAATACTAAGAAAAACTCTGTAGCCAGGGAACTGGAAGAGAAAATGCATATGCTGATATCTTTTAAATTAACTTTCTTTTTTTTTTGCCAGGGAACACTTTGATCTCTGTCCTTAATGACTAAAATTAAGATGTGGTTCTTTCAATACATAATACATTGATAAATATATCAATAACTATCATATATAATACATACTTTAAGAATCACAGTAAGATTACAGTAATACACTTTATTTTTAACATATATTAACTCAGTTAATATTAAGACATTGACATTGAATAGTTCTATTTCTAATTCTAAATTTCTAGGCACTTTATGCCACAAATGGCTAACAAAAGGCCATTATCCAAGTCATCTGTGACACTTCTATAATAGACTATATTTATGTGAAATACCATTAAGCCTTAATGGGAGTTATGCAGAAATGACTGAGCTGAAAGAAGGCAACCTCTCACAGTTCTTCAATTTGCACCAAAGAAGGCCAACTTACCGTTCTTCTTGTAGAACATAATTTCTCCTTTGAATTCTGTTTTTTCTTCCAGTGACTTTTCTATTTGAAGCATCAGTTGCTCATTGGTTTCAACCCCAAATAAGAACTTGCAGCTGCAACTCTTTTGCATGACTTCAGTGCGGGCAAATCCAGCAAGTTCGCAGAAGCCATCAGAACAATAGACTATGGGGAAACCCTTAGCCACCTGGGCATTGGCAAGGATGAAGTTGCTGTCTGCAGAAAAACAAGGAGAAAACTCTCATCAACTAAACAAGTGGGAGAGACTCTTTTGTATAGTGCAATTTCAATATAAATTTTAAGCACATGGGTTTAGCTAACTCTTAAATGCATGTCCTGACATGACGTGCGCGGTGGAAAAGAGACACTCCAAAACATAAATTGGCATTGGCCAGCAGAAGCATGCATTAAGCCCTGACTTTGGCTTGCGTTTTGAAGCACACTGTTTCCGGATTTGAGGCACTCGCCATCTAGAAAGGGATGGTGCTTTGGGTCATGGCTTTCATAGCCTGCATCTGCCATATAACGTACAATGTATAGATGAACTTGAAAGTTCCTCAAGCACTCTAAACCTGTTTCCTTAGATTTGATTTCCCCAAAAGCAGATTCTGAGGCTAGGATTTGTGCATAAGTAATTTATTTGTGAGGTGATTCCAGAAATAAAACAAGTAGGAGACTGAGACAGGGGAGGGTGGAAAGGTAATCAGGGGGTTTCTGCTAAGGGAAACCCACAAGGGTCCTGGAAATGGCTGTGAGGAACACAATTCAAGATTTTCCCACTTCAAAGAGAGAAAAAGTGTATCCACCATTGTCCATACCTCATTGATTAAAGATTACTTTTGGAGTGTCAATATTTTGGCACTTCTGACTGACCCACTTGAGCTAAGCACAGTCTCCAGAGATCATTAGAGCAGCAAGATGGGAAAAGCCACCAGCAGAGAAGGAAATGGTCTGCACACGATCTCAGGGAAGTCAAAGTAATATTGGCCAGGGCACTAACAGGTATGTTACAAGGATAACTAGGCAACTTTATGAGCGTGTTGTAGGATTAAGGAGATGATGCATATTATGTACTTAGCGAAGTTTCTGGCACAAATAAGTACTCATGACCATAGAGTTTTTAATTCATAAAAACTATTGAATGTTATTCACATCTTTATGATATCTTTATTCACAAACAAAGATTAGGAGGAAATCAGGAATGGTAGAATACTTTTTAAGTGCTTAGTGATAACTCTTGGAGGACACACTGAGAATCAATATTCAGAGATGGTTCCTGCAAGATATATTCTTGGAGATTTACTTTAAAGGGTGGATACAATGTTTATTTAAAAAAAAAGTCACTCGGAGGTGCCTGTGGCTCAAAGGAGGAGGGCGCCGGCCCCATATACTGTAAGTGGCGGGTTCAAACCCAGCCTTGGCCAAAAACTGAAAAAAAAAAAAAAATGTCACATACTAGATATGGGACTTAAGTTAATGCATTTATAAAAGGTATTGTTGTGTGACTTTTAGGTTTGGATGAATTATAGACTATTATTAAATCATTCACAAATGAAGCAAATGTTGGACTATCAGTATATTAATAGTACTAGATGCTGGGCTTTTTTTAAATGATAAAAATAAAAATGGAGGGCTGGGCATGGTGGCTCACCCCTATAATCTTAGCAGTCTGGGAGGCCGAGGCAGGCGGTTTGCTTGAGCTTAGGAGTTTGAGATCAGACTAAGCTAGAATGAGACCCCCATCTCAAAAATAGCCTGGCATTGTGGCGGGTGCCTGTAGTCCCAGCTACATAGGAGGCTGAGGCAAGAGGAGTGCTTGAGCCCAGGAGACTGGGGTTTCTCTGAGCTATGATGCCAAGCACACTACTCAGGACAACACAGTGAAACCCTGTCTCAAAAAAAGAAAAAAAAAGATTTAAAAATAAAAATGGACAGAACTATAGGAAAAGTTGTCAAATGGGGGGGCAAAATTCAATATAGTATGTCATTATAGGAACCACAGAGGGTGACCCAAAAATGTATGCATATTTTAAGAAAGGAAAAAGCTGTGTTCAAATTGTAACACTCAATATATACCTGTAACATTTGTTATCTTGTATCTCTTGTAATTGTAGAAGCCAAATGTCTTCAGTATATATTAAGTATTACAATTTGAATACAGTTTTTTTTTCCTTTTTTAAATGTGTGTACATTTTGGGGGAACCCTCTGTATTTATCAGAGATACATGTACATATGAACATATATACATTTATCAAATAGGAAATGTTTATGTAATCTAAAAATAAATGATAATTGATAAACATGCTTGTCTCTAAAGAAAGAAACTATGGACAGAGGTGAGAGGAATGCTGACTATTTTTCCATAGGCCCTACTGTACCTTTTGAGTTTTGTACAACATGCTTTATATATTTCCTATTCCAAAAGAGTATGTTTAAAAGAGTTTACAGCAGAGAGTCTATCTCACATGCTTGGAGAAAGAACTCCAGCTACTTCTTGACGACTAGTAGGACAAGTACTGAAAATCTTTTCCATTGGTTTCTACATCTCCTATCTCCTTTTAAACTTCTGTTGTTTGTTTTCAAACATAGCCCATCAAACAAAGAAAACAAAAGAAACAAACAAATAACAACAACAATAACAAAAGAAAAAAAGAAAACGCAGTCTAGCACCAGCCGGCAAAACCAAGTCCCCTCTACTGAGCTTTGCTCCAATAGGTCCCTAAGCACAACAGTGCCAAATGTAAAACAAACATCTGCATCCTGCCTCTGCAGGACTGGCTGTTCACCCCACAGTCGTTCTCTCCTTCTGAAAGCCAGAGCTAAAGACTCATACTGGGAAACCTTCAATGATACATTCTTTTGAAGTCCTAGATTACATTAGCTCACCCCAGACTCTGGCACTTTGCAGAATCCTTTACTGAATATATTGTATATTAGGGTATATTAGGCCTTGTCCCAGGTGCGGTCCCTGTCCTTGAAGGTCACAGTCATGAACCTGTGAGAGTCTACTGAGGTCCAGAGGGGGGCACCTTCCTACTGGGTTTGTGGGCTCAGACTCAGCAACACCACACACCTTAAGGTCTTTCTCTAACCATAGGATGTATCTCTCCCTCTTTCCTTTTTAAAATTTTGGCTGGGAAATTGATCAGAAACACACATGTATAGCATTGACAAAGTACTCACATATCCTGAAAGAGTTTTTAACACTCTTTCAGAGGCCATTTTTCAGTGGACTGCTGACATGTTTATTGACTTTCTATTATGTGATAATGCCAGGTGACATGGTTCCACCATAGGACAGGTCCTAGGGTGAGGTGACCAGTGTTTAAACAAAAATAAGCATTGTCTCTGGCTCTAGCATATAATAATTGAATTAAAGAAATACATGAATGTAAACAACACTAAGACACTGCATTGCATAGAAGTTATCAAATCAGTGGTACACCATAGTAAGTACTACTAGAGTTGAGAAATGAAACATTCTGGACTTTGAAAGTGGTTCACTTGGAATAAGACAAAAATAGGTGGAGATGACTTTTTAAAAGTCCTGGAGAGTTAGAAGCCGATGTCTGAATAGAGCAGGCTCAGGGAATGAATGGGGAAATAGGACTTGGAAACAGAATAAACATTACATTTTCCCCAAAAATCCGATTTCCCTTTATTTATATAGCTACGATAGTTTCCTTTATGTAAGTATTTGTCTGATATATCTCTTCCCATACCTCTACTTTCTGTCCTTTCCCTTCCCTTCCCTTCCTTTCCCTTTCCTTTCCTTTCTTTTTTTCTTTGAAACAGTCAGTCACTCTGGGTAGAATGTCCTGGCATCATAGATCACAGCAACCTCAAACTCTTGACTTAAGGATCCTCTTGCCTCAGCCTCCAAAGTAGCTGGCACCACAGGCACCCACTAAGACACCCAGCTAGTTTTTCTATTTTTAGTAGAGACGGGGTCTCACTCTTGCTCAGACTGGTCTCAAACTCCTGAGCTCAAGCAATCTGCCTGGCTCCAACTCCAATAGTGTTAGGATTACAGGCATGAGCCGCTGTATCTGGCCTCCCATACTGCTACTTTCAAACCTCCTAGGGAATTATGTCTTAGTTGTTTCTCGTACATGGCATGTATCTAAATTTATTGAAAGTGTAATATAAAAATATGTTCTGAACCAAAAATTGATATATTCCCTTTTATTATCATTACTACATTATATTGATTTCTTAGCAGCTTAATTTGGTCATTCTTTTTGCTGTTTTTATTCCCCTTTTCCACTTTTTATATTATTATTATTTTCTTTTTTTTCTTGTGAGACAGAGTCTCCCTATGTCACCCTGGGCAGAGTGCTTTGGCATCACAGCTCATAGCAACTTTGAACTCTTGGGCTTAAGCAATTCTCTTGCCTCAGCCTCCTAAGTAGCTGGGACTACAGGCACCTGTCACAATGCCTGGCTATTTTTTGTTGCAGTTATCATTGTTGTTTAGTTGATCCAGTCTGGGTTCAAATCTGCCAACTTCAGTGTATGTATGTGGTCCCATAACCACTGTCCCACAGGTGTCAAGTCTCTTTTTCCACTTTTAAAAATCAGAAAATATAACATACTTAAATTAAAATTGTGTACTATTATTGAACAACAAACACCTGTAGCTCATTATCCAGTAAATAAGCCTGTATGCACCACACAGACTGTATTTCCATCCTTCCCCAAAGAAATGCATAAGTTTTTGCAATAATCACTCCTATTTACATAGTTTTTGCCCCTTGCTTATGTATTCTCATGCAATGTACTGCCTATTTTTAATATTTAAAGCATACATAATCGTATTTCATTTGACATATTTCTTATTGACTTGCTTCTTTGATTACTTTCCTTTGCAGCTTATAATGGTTATGGACATAAGTAAAGTCAGTCCTTC
>CAUYRH010023925.1:0-13911 GCA_963574655.1 Perodicticus potto | reverse complement strand
CCTTTGGAAAATTATTAAACAAGTTTTTCATTCTTTGTGTGATGATCCTTTGAATATTTAAAGTTGTTTGTTGTATCTATGGGTTAAAACACGCCTTAGTTCATTTATTCTGCATTTGTTCAATAAATTTTTAAGTGAGTTCTTCAGTTGTTTGATTTAAGGCAGTTTCTAGCCATTTCACCATCTTGGTCTTCCTGTGGTTGCGTTCTGGTTTGTCATTGTCTCTCAAAACACGAATATCTTCATTAAATTGAAATGGCCTATATAGGGAACTATATGGAAATAATTACACAATTTCATGTTTTCACTAATTTAAATACATTTTATTGGCTATTTCAATTTTCTTAACATATATAGAAATACATTTTAATACATTTGCAGTTTTATTTAACCCTGACAGATGAGTCATGTTAAAACTTCTTGTTGAGGAAATAGAAATTCAGGAAGTCACAAGATGAGTAGTGAGACAGTGACAATGCCATTTTTTTTAACTTCTTGGTATTAGGTAAAAATTATATCCATAGTTCTTGTTTTTAATAGTAGATTAGAATCAAAATGAGTGTTCATTAATAGGAGATGGTTTAAATAGACAACAATATACAGTGTAGACTTCGCAGCCGCCAAGGAGTGAAGATCTCTACGCTAAATGGAGCATTCTCCAGAGAGAAAGCTGGGGGCACGGAGTTTATACAAAGGGAGGATGGTGACGATGCTGTGTACATACATGTTTGCTTATATTTCAAAAGGAAACAATTGAAAGACAAACCAAAAATGATTCTCTAAAGAGAAGGAAGAGGACGATGAACTACATAACAACGGAGAGAAGAGAGTTGTCTGAAGAGACTCACAGTATTTTGATTCTGTGTCAATGGGACATACACTGAGGACAAAAACCTTAGACTAATACGGTTTTTCATGGATAGTTTCACAAAACAGTTTTGGTATCTTTAATATTCTTAAAATTATGTCATAGAATAGAATTAGTAATTATATTATGAGATGCCAAGAATCCTAAATTTCACTTGGAAACAACATTATGTGATTTATTTTTCTTTCTAAGCAATGAGTATTTCCCACCTCTGTCCATCTGAAAAGGCCGAGAGTAATTAACTATAACCTAGTGATGGTGAGCACCACTTGTGGTCAGATTGTGGTCTCAGTTACATTTTCAACTAAAAGGAGTAAGAACATATTTGCAAAATAGTTGATGCGAGGTCTAAGGCAGTAAATGTGAAAATTGATATTTGGTAAGGGATATCCCAAATTCAAGGAAGCTTTCAAAGACTTGGGCTTCTGTCAAAAGTTTTTAAAAGCCACAGCTATTTAAAACTGAGACAATTTGAGCATGAAAAATTTGTGTATGTGTTTCTATTTTTATCGCTGGTATACTGAAATAACCTGTGGAGTCATCAAGACAGCTAATGATACAAATTCTTTATGGAACAATTACACTTAATAAAGATAAAGAGAAAAACAATGCTTTGCAGCCTATAATGAAATAAGGGATCTGGCAGTTGAAAACAGGGTGAAAAAATAAGACTAAGCATTAAATATCGGTCACACCCACTAGCCCGTCTTTGTCCTCGGGCTGTTTGTGAGACCACCAGCTACATACAGGTGTAGCCTGCTGACTCCCTGCTTGGGATCCACAGAGTGCCCCCACTTTTTTGGCGTGGGGCCTACCCTGGCACTTATACCAGGATGCCCACGTAGGCCTAGGTAAGAGGGAGTCGCCTCTTGGACAGCCCTTTGGCAGCTGGACATGTGACATGGTGAAGAAGCACTCCCTTCCTAATCTGGGGGTAGACGTTCCCAACCTAGTTCTTGGGGAAGGACCCCGACAGGTTTTAGCCGTGGTTTCCTTGTAGCCAGCTCTACAGTGCAGTCTGGGAGTGCTTTTTCTTGTTTCACTTTTCTCGGTTCCTGCTCTTATTCCCTGGAATCAAGAGAAATAATTTACCTACATTTCTAAATGGAGTGCTTTCCCAAGTTCTGCCTTGCGGGGAAGGGAATGCAAGTCACATATTCTTACTCAGCTAGTCTGAGGTGAAGGCATGGTAGGCATACAGCATCCACCGTCAGGTTTTCTTGCCAAAATCACGTATATGAATATAATCCAAGTTGTAGATCTAATTGCTAGTGTACATAAAATGTGAGGATTAGTGGGTCAAACACCTGAGAAGCAATCAGTCAATTCCAAGAGCGTTTAACAGGTCAAGTTGATGATGTTCCCTTAAAGAGGAATGAAAAGGCAGAGGATAGTGGAGATGGTGGTAAGTGTGAACATTTCTGCTTCTGGAATGAAGTACATTGAGGCCAACTCCTATTTGTCCTACTACAAGAGATGGGGACATACGATAATCTATTAAAGTTAGGAGTCCCAAACACCATGAGGAGTGGAGAAGCTAAGATTTGAGTGGACAGTCCCATGGAGGTCATCTGCAGCAACTCTTTTGGGGGGGGGGAATTGTCTCATTTTTAAATGTCTGTGGGAGTCTCTTCAAACTGGCTTTTAAAAACTTGACAGAAGCCCAAGTCTTTGAAAGCCTCCTTGAATTTGGGATCTCTTGTGCCACATATCAACTTGAACATTTACTGCCTTAGACCTAGCATCAACCATTTTGCAAGTAAGTTCTTACACCTTTCAGTTGACAATGAAGTTGAGAGCCCACAATCCGACCACTAGCGGTGCTCCCTGTTACCGGTATATTTGCTGATTGTAGTCACAGCAGGATCCGGGATTTGGGCAGGTTCCACTGCAGGGGAATCTAGCCACCTGCGGGACTGGGGCATTGTCACAGGGCTGGAGTGATAAAAATAGACCCGAGCAGGCTGAATTCCACACTATTCGTCCTTCAAGACATGTGAACTTTTAGGTTTCTTGGGACCAGAGACCAAAAAGTGAAGTCAGAAACCCTTGAGAAACAGCTTTTTTTTTGGAAGTCTTGCTGTACTGGGCTCAGCTCTTCCCTACCACAGCTGAGGGGTAGGGAGAGTTGCTTAGAAGTGTAAACCAGAGGCAGAACATTAGTAAAACTGCAACTGGAAACTAGGTCAATATAAAAAATTCAAACTGAAGCACAGTTTGAAATCAGCCAAACTTACTGGAGAAAGTGTGAGAGACGTGGTGCCCAGCAGAGACGTGTGCCGTTGGTGTACTTGGAATCCAAGGAGGAGAGAGAAAATGGAGCAGAAAAAACAAACACTTGGAACTCTGGCCCAAAATCATGAAAGAATCAAGCCATGGATTAAAAAAACTCAGAAAACCCCACCCTGACATGCTGTAGTAAAAAGACAGAAAACCAGAGACAGAATATATTAGAAGCACAGAGGCCCAGGAGGAAACAGTTACCTTCAAAGAAGCAGCAATAACCCCACACAATGAAGTGGTTGTTTAAGGTGTTCAAAGAAAAAATTCTAATTCTGCTGTTCACAAGAGATACACTTTCAATCTTACATTAAAAAGTTGGGAAAAGGGCGGCGCCTGTGGCTCAGTGGGTAGGTTGCTGGCCCCATATACCAGGGGTGGCGGGTTCGAACCCAGTCCCTGCGAAACTGCAACAAAAAAAAAATGTTGGAAAAAGATACACTGGTGCAAATACCAAAAACCAGCTGGTGCAGCTTTGGTGAAGCCATCAGCTCCCGTGTCCACAGGGTCCACATGTATGATTCAGCCAACTGAGAATCAAAAATATTCAGAAAAAAGTTAATTCAATAAAAATTTTAAAATACAGTATAACAACTATTTACACTGTATTAGGTATTATAAATAATCTAGAGATGATTTCAAGTACTGGGGGTGGATATGCATAAGTTATTTGCTAACACTGTGCTGTTTCATTTAAGGGCCCTAAGTGTCCACAGATTTTGGCGTCCTGGGAGTTGGGGGCCCAATCTCCTGTGGGTACTGAGGGACAACTGTATTAGACAAACCAGAATTAAGGGCAAGAATAATTATTAGAGGTGGAAAATAATTTTTAATGAAAAAGAGGTTGTATTGGTTTTCTATCACTGCTGCTGCAAATTACCACAAACTTAAGGGCTGAAACAACACAAATGTGTTATTGTATACGTTTCTGCAGCTTATAGATCCAAAGTGGCTCTCACCAGGCTGCTGTCAACAGGGCTGCCTTTCTTTTTGGAGGTTTGAGGGGACAATCTATTGCCTAGCTCTTTGCGGCTTTCAGAAGCCACCCACATTCCTTGGCTCTTCTTCCTCCATCTTCAAAGCCAGCAACATTGGGCCGAGTTGCTGTTGTTTTGCCATCTCCCTGGTTGTCTTTTCTGCCTTCCCTTTTCACTTTTTAGGACCCCTGTGATTACATTGGGCCCACCTAGAAATTCCAGATAATCATTCTATTTAAGATAAGGTGATTAGCAAATTAATTCTGAGATCTTCACTTCTCCTTCCCATGTAGCCTAACATTCACAGGTTCTAGGGATTAAGATATGGACATCTTTTTGGGGTGGGTAGTATTCTATAAGAATCAGTCCAACAGGCTTCAGGAATATGTCAGCAATTCTAATTTATATTCAAAATGTAATCAAGTGGAAGCTGACGGAACTTAAGGGGGAAAACAATCAACTACAACCACACTGGAAGACAGTTAACACACCTCTCAGTACCTGTCGGCATAAACAGTGTCAGCAAGAACATAGACGTGACCAACGACGTAACTGGCACATATGAAACACTGGACCCCAGAGTGATGAAATTCTTTTCATGCTGTATAAACCATTTAGCAAAGTTGAGCACAGACTGGGTCATGAACCCCTAATACATTACAAAGAATAGAAATCAAAATGAGTTTATTTTATGAAAACAGAATTAATTAAAAATGAGCAAAAAAATGGAGATAACTAGGAAATCTCCAACTGCCTAAAAATTATGCAGTAATACTTCTAAATGTACCTATGAGCCAAAAAGGAAGACAAATTTAAAAGTATTTTTAGTTTAATGACGGTTATAGGTAAGAAATCTTATGAAATTCAGCCAAAGTATGAATGGAGGCAAATGTACAGATTTAAAAAATAATTATTGAAAAAAGAAAATCTGTGTTTTAAAGCTTTACCCTAGCAAACTAAAAATTGCATATCAAATACAAAGAGGAGGAAAACATTAAGACCATAAATTAATGAAATGAAAATTACAGTAGAAATAAGTCAACAACCCAAAAGTTGTGTCTTTGAGAAGATTAACAAAATTGATAAATCTCTAGCATAAGAAATGAGAAAAATTGGCAGTGCCTGTGGCTCAGTGAAGTAGGGTGTACACTTTCTGGGTCAGTAGTTCTCAACCTTCCTAGTACCACAACCATTTAATACAGTTCCTGTGGGTCACAACCCACAGATTGAGAACCGCTGTTCTGGGTGAAGGACACACCTATAGCTCCAACTTACAAAAAAGAACTATGTAACCAAAATGTATGTACCCGCGTAATAATCTGAATTTTTTTAAATAAAGATTATATTTGAAGCAAAAGTAACATATTGTAGGATTTTTAACATGTAAAACTAAAATAGATGACAATAGTACAAAGAATTGGAGATGGAAGTGGATATATACTTTTGTAAAATCTTAGAAGAAAGTATTGGAAAAACTTTTGTAAGGGTCTTACATTATATCAGTGATTTCCAACCAGTGTGTTATGAAAGGATCTTGGGTGCCATGAAAAATCTTAAAGATCATTAATTAAATTATTTTTGAAAGAAGTTCAATAAGTATACTCTTTTTTTTTCTTTTTTTTACTCTTTTTGATCAACATAATTTAAGTGTGCTGCAGAAATTTAACTATATGTTCAAGTGTACCATGAGATGAAAAAGCTTGAAAAACCCTGCATTGTATAGTAAGTGGTATACAGTAAGCTTAAATTATGATAAGGTAAAGATCCATACACTGAAGTCTAGAGTTGCAGTCTCCAATAGAGTATCCACTACTACAACTAGCTACATGTAAATTTTCCTTTTTGCAAATGAAATAGTGGAAACTTCAGTTCCTCAGTTGCACTATGTTACAAATTTTCAATAGCCACAGGTGGCTAGCACAAGTATAGAACATTCCATTATTACAGAAAGTTCTATTGGACACTGCTGCTCTAGAATACACACTAATAAAGAAAACATAGGTATGATAAATAAGTTCAAAGTGAACATAGATCAAAAATAATTTTAAAATACTGCATTCACAATAAGGCAGAAAATGAAGGGAAAAGGAATCAAGAACAGATGGGACAAAGAGAAAACAAATAGCTTTATGGCAGTTTTAAAATTAATCATATGAATATTTTAAACACATCATCAGTCAAAAAAAGAGATTGTCATACTGGAGAAAAATGCAATACCCAATAATGTGTACAAGAAACCTATTATAGTTAAAATGACCGGTTAAAATTTTAAAAAAGTGGAAATGATACGTTATGCAAACACTAAAGAGAAGACATGTGGAGTGGTTACATTGATATCGAATGGAAGCAGATTTTAGAACACAGAGTAAGTATTGGAAGGAATAAAGAAGGTCCATTCAAAATGATAAAGTAGTCTGTTCATCAAGAAGACATAACTCTGAATGTATATGCACCTAATAACATAGTTTTAAAAATATGTAAGTCGAGTTCATATCCAGTTCCCCAGCCAGATGACCCTTGCATTACAGATCTCCTGCAAGTGGCTAATAACAGAAAATACCACATAAATTATGAGGGAATATGTGGTTAAAACTGTAAAGAGAGAAATGGGAGGCAAGATGGCCGACTGGAGCCAGCTTTCCACAGAGGCTCCCAACCCAGAAGGAGAGTTAAAGGACAGAAGTTTAGCAAGAAAGCCAATGGTTCAGATCTGAGCCAAGACAGAAGGTTGAAGAATGCACATCAACCCTGCTGAGGTGAGCTGCAACCCCAAGGATACAAACAAAAGGTACAAAATTCATCGCCAAGCAGACGTGAGACCCCTCCCCCAAGAGAACTGCTCACAGTACACTCCATAAACCAAATATCCTCCCATTTTATCCCACAGGAGAGACCCTCTAAAAACCAGACCTCCTTCCCCTACTGGGGTGCCATGGTATTCTCCTGCCAGGCATAAAACTGTATATATTCTTTACCTACAGTTTTGAACTCCCAGCACTCCCCTTCACTCTCACCCTGAGGTCTGGAGGCCTGTCCCCCATGGAGTCCAGATTCTTGGGCATTTTCACAAGGGGTGTGGATGGGGCATGGTTTATTGCTGACCTGTGCTGATTCTCTGGCATGGGAGAAAGGAGAGGATGATCAGCTAAGAGGGAACCATACAGGAGTGGCGGTGCCCCAAGGCACAGAGTGGCAGCTGCAGCAGCAAGAACAATGGGGCTCACTCCCCTGGGGATATTTTGAAAGGACACCCCCAGTCTCTCTGGGCAACCAGAGGAACTCAAGCATCTTCTCTGGTAGCAGCCACTGGCAGAACAGATCTGGGACAGAAACGCAGGCGCCATGAGTAAAGGGTATACCTAGGCAGTACTGGCCTGGGCGGAGCATGGGGACTAGAATAAATGTGCAGAGACAGCAGACTCCCAGGGTGGGGCTAACCCAGAGGACTGCTTCACTGAGCCTCAGATGCACCCAGCCCTCAGGGGATCAAAACTGAGACAAAGACAGGCAGGCAGTGGCTGGAACTGACATCTAACTGCCTGTTCCATCCACATCTGCTGTAAACAGGAACTGCAGCCAAGACTGGACAGTGGCAGACAGGGCAGAGTTGCTAAAACAGTGTCTGATCCACAGGGGAATATAGCGGGACAGAAACAAATTCTGCAAAGTTGTTCTGTTCTGTCAGCAACATCAAATGGGCAGGACTGGAACTGAGTGGAAATGCCCCAGCCTCCATTAAGCACCCGAGGTTGTCAGGCATCACCCCCCACCCTGCCGGATGGTGGCAGAGTGTGGCAGCCTGGCTGAGGAAACATAGATCTCCCTGTGAATCAGGCAGGTGCAAACCCCTGGAGCATCTGCTCATAGGAGGGAACTGGGTCACAGCCCTGCAGGGTTACTAGTGACTGGGTGTAACAGAGGTGCAAGGTGGGGAAGGAGACATTAACCTTCCTAGACTAATTTATTTGCTGGGTGAGTCCTTCTGACTTCATGGAGCACCAGAGCAAGTCATATTTGAGCTGCCAGCAGACCATTGCTATCTAGTTGCTGGACACCTTGTGAACTCTCCCACCTGAGACGGTGCTGACTGGGACAATTGATTTCAACCTATTCAACTGGGCCAATCACCTGAGGACTATTCAAAGTGGTATCCAGGGTGTGTGGTTGTGGAAACGTTTGATTTTCCTTTTCCAATTGCTGCCTGTGGGGGGCAGGGTGACTCAATTGCTGGTATTTCACCACAGCTGAGACTTCAATCCAGACTAACTGATTCACTAGAGTAAGACAGAGACCAGCTGAAAATAAGACAGAGCCACTTAGCCCCACCACACCAAGAAAGTCCCCAGTTTCTCAGGCCGTAGCACTGTACAGGTCCTTAGCAAAGCTCTAGGGGAAAAGGTACAGACACCAGTCCCAGCTTTTGGGCAAAGGACTAGCCAATCACTACTCCTGGAGCCCCCAACCCAAATTTTCCTTATCTACTCATCTAGCCAAATGGTATAAAATAATCATGGGGCAGAATCAGTGGAAAAGCTCTGGTAACATGAATAAACAGAGTAGATCAACCCCTCCTAAGGAACAATTTGGCAGACACAACTGAAGATCCCATTCATAAACAAATGGCTGAGATGTCCAAAAATGAATTCAGAATTTGGATTGCAAATAAAATCAATAAAACAGAGGAAAAGCTGGAATTAGAAATTGAAGGAGCATTTCAAAAGTTGTCTCAAGAATTCAATGAATTCAAGACAAAATCACCAAAGATTTTGACACAATAAGAATTTGCAGCCCTCAAATATCTGAGAAATACAGTAGAATCCCTCAGGAACAGAATAGAGCAAGCAGAAGAAAGGATTTATGACATTGAAGACAAAGCTTTCAAATGCTCCCAAACTCTCAAAGGGGAAGATAAATGGAGAGCCAAAACAGATCATTCTCTCAGAGAGCTCTGGGATAATTCGAAGAAAAGCAATATTCGCCTGATAGGGATCCCTGAAGGCGATGAAGTGGCTTCACAAGGCACGGAAGCTCTTCTTCACGAGATTATGAAAGAGAACTTTGCAGACATGCCAAGAGGTTCTGAAATTCAGATAGCAGACAGTTTCAGAACCCAAGCACAACTTAACCCGAATAAGATATTCCCCAGGCACATCATAATTAACTTCACTAAAGTTAATATGAAAGAGAAAATTCTGCAAGCAGCCAGATGTAAGAAACCATGACCTACAAGAGGAAAAATATCAGAATAACTGCATATCTCTCTGCTGAAACCTTTCAAGCTAGAAGAGGGTAGTCATTGACCTTTAATCTCCTAAAAGAAAATAACTTTCAACCCAGGAGCCTGGATCCAGCTAAACTGAGTTTCATTTATGATGGAGAAATTAAATACTTTAATAACATTCACATATTGAAGAAATTTGCCATAACTAAACCAGCTCTCCAGGATATTCTCAGACCTATCCTCCATAATAACCAGCACAATCCTCCAACACAAAAGTAAACTCACTCAGAAACTTTTGATCAAATTCCAACGTCCACAATGTTGAAAGGATTAAAAATGTCCACTGAACCTTCAAAAAACTCGATACCCAAAATTCTACCAGGCTTATTAATATTCTCAATTAATGTGAATGGCTTAAATTGTCCTCTAAAGAGGCACATGTTGGCTGACTGGATACAAAAACTTAGGCCAGATATCTGCTGCATATAAGAATCTCATCTTACCTTAAAAGATAAATATAGACTCAGGGTGAAGGGATGGTCATCTATATTCCAGGCAAATGAAAGGCAGAAAAAAGCAGATGTTGCAATCTTATTCTCAGACAAAATAGGTTTCAAACCAACAAAAGTAAGAACAGATAAGGATGAACACTTGTATTTGTTAAAGGTAATACTCAACATGATGAGATTTCAATTATTAATATTTATGCACCCAACCAGAATGTGCTTCAATTTATAAGAGAAACTTTAACAGACATCAGCAACTTGATTTCCTCCAGCTCCATAGTAGTTGGAGATTTTAACACTCCTTTAGCACTGTTGATTAGATCCTCCAATAAGAAGCTAAGCAAAGAAATATTAGATTTAAACTTAACCCTTCAACATTTGGATTTAACAGACATCTACAGAACATTTCATCCTAACAAAACTGAATACACATGCTTCTCATCAGCCCATGGAACATACTCCAAAATCGATCACATCTTGGGTCACAAGTCTAACCTCAGCAACTTTAAAAGAATAGAAATTATTCCTTGCATCTTCTTGAACCATCTTGGAATAAAAGTTGAACTCAATAATAACAGGAATCTGCATACTCATACAAAAACATGAAAGCTAAATAACCTTATCCTGAATGACAGATGGGTCATAGACGAGATTAAGAAGGAAATTATCAAATTGTTGGAACAAAGGCAATGAAGACATGAATTATCAGAACCTCTGGGAAACTACAAAGGCAGTCCTAAGAGGGAAATTTATAGCACTGCAAGCCTTCCTCAAGAGAATGGGAAGAGAGGAAGTTAACAACTTAATGGGACATCTCAAGCAACTGAAAAGGAAGAACATTCCAATCCCAAACCCAGCAGAAGAAAAGAAATAACCAAAATTAGAGCAGAAGTAAATGAAATTGAAAACAAAAGAATTATACAACAGATCAATAAATAAAAAGTTGGTTTTTTGAAAAGGTCAATAATATAGATAAACATTTAGCTAACTTAACCAGGACAAAAAAAGAGTAAAATCTCTAATTTCATCAATCAGAAATGGTAAAGATGAAATAACAACAGACACCTCAGAAATTCAAAAAATCCTTAATGAATATTACAAGAGACTTTATTCTCAGAAATATGAAAATCTGAAGAAAATTGACCAATACTTGGAAGCATGCCACCTCCCAAGACTCAGCCAGAAAAAGAAAAAGAAGGAATACTACCCAACACATTCTATGAAGCAATCATCACCTTGATCCCCAAACCAGGAAAAGACCCAACAAGAAAAGAAAATTATAGACCAGGATCACTAATGAATATTGATGCAAAAATATTCAACAAGATCCTAACAAACAGAATCCAGCAATACATCAAACAAATTATACACCATGACCAAGTGGGTTTTATCCCAGGGTCTCAAGGCTGGTTCAATAGATGTAGATCTGTAAATATAATTCAGCACATAAACAAATTAAAAACCAAAGACTATATGATTCTCTCAATTGATGCAGAATAAGCTTTTGATAATATCCAGCATCCTTTCATGATCAGAACACTTAAGATAATTTGTATAGAAGGGACATTTCTTAAACTGATAGAGGCCATCTACAGCAAACCCACAGCCAGTATCATATTGAATGGAGTTAAATTGAAATCATTTCCACTTAGATCAGGAACCAAGCAAGATTGCCCATTGTCTTCACTGCTCTGTAACATTATAACGGAAGTTTTAGCCATTGCAATTAGGGAAGAAAAGGTGATCACGGGTATCCATATAGGGCCAGAAGAGATCAAACTTTCACTCTTCACAGATGATATGATTGTATGCCTGGAAAACACCAGGGATTCTACTACAAAACTCTTAGAAGTGATCAAGGAATACAGTAGCATCTCAGGTTATAAAATCAACACTCAGAAATCTGTAGCCTTTATATACACCAACAATAACCAAGCTGAAAAAACAGTCAAGGACTCTATTCCATTCCCAGTAGTGCCAAAGAAGATGAAATATTTGGGCGTTTACCTAACAAAGGACGTGAATGATCTCTATAAAGAGAACTACGAAAGTCTAAGAATAGAAATAGCTGAAAATGTTAACAAATGGAAAAACATACCATGCTCATGGCTGGGAAGAATCAACATTGTTAAAATGTCCATACTACCCAAAGCAATATACAATTTTTTTTTTTTTTTGGTAGAGACAGAGTCTCACTTTATTGTCCTCAGTAGAGTGCCGTGACATCACACAGCTCACAGCAACCTCCAACTCCTGGGTTTAGGTGAGTCTCTTGCCTCAGCCTCCCAAGTAGCTAGGACTACAAGCCCCTGCCACGATGCCTGGCTATTTTTCTGTTTTGTAGTTCAGCTAAGGCTGGGTTTGACCCACCACCTTCAGTATATGGGGCCGGCACCCTACTCACTAAGCCACAGGTGCTGCCCAGCAATATACAATTTTAATGCAATCCCTATTTAAGCTCCATTGTCACACTTTAAATATCTTGAAAAAATAATACCTCATTTTATATAGAATCAGAAAAAAACTCGAATAGCCAAGACATTACTCAGAAATAAAAAAAAAAGCAGGAGGACTCACGCTACCAGACCTCAGACTATACTACAAATCAATAGTGATCAAAACAGCATGGTACTGGCACAAAAACATAGAGGTAGATGTATGGAACAGAATAGAGAACCAAGAGATGAAAAACATACAGTGGGGAAAAGATTCCCTCTTTAACAAATGGTGCTGGGTGAACCGGCTGGTGACCTGTAGAAGACTGAAACTAGACCCATACGTTTCACCATTGACTAAGATAGCCTCTCACTGGATTAAAGATTTAAACTTAAGACACGAAACTATAAAAATACTAGAAGAAATTGCAGGGGAAAACTCTTGAAGGAATCGGCGTGGGCGAATATTTTATGAGGAGGACTCCTTGGGCAATTGAAGTAGCATCAAAAATACAGTATTGGGACCTAATCAAACTAACAAGCTTCTGCACAGCCAAGAACACAGTAAGTAAAGCAAGCAGACAGCCCTTAGAATGGGAGAAGATATTTGCAGGTTATGCCTGACAAAGGTTTAATAACCAGAGTCCACAGAGAACTCAAACATTTTAGCAAGAAAGGAACAAGTGATCCCATCTCAGGGTGGGCAGAGGAACTGAAGAGAAACTTCTCTGAAGAAGACAGGTCACAGCCTACAGACACATGAAAAAATGCTCATCATCCTTAATCATCAGAGAAATGCAAATCAAAACCACTTTGAGATATCATCTAACCCCAGTAACATAAGCCCACATCACAAAATCCCCAAACAGGAGATGTTGGCATAGATGTGGAGAAAAGGGATCCCTTCTACGTTGCTGGTGGGAATGCAAACTAATACGTTCCTTTTGGAATGATGTGTGGAGAATACCTAGAGATCTAAAAATAGACCTGCCATTCGATCCTATAATTTCTCCACTAGGTATATATCCAGAAGACCAAAAATCACATTATAACAAAGATATTTAGACCAGAATGTTTATTTCAGCCTAATTCATAATCACTAAGTCATGGAAGAAGCCCAAGTGCCCATCGACCCACGAATGGATTAATAAATTGTGGTATATGTACACCATGGAATATTATGCAGCCTTAAAGAAAGATTCAGACTTTACCTCTTTCATGTTTACATGGATGGAACTGGAACATATTCTTCTTAGCAAAGTATCTCAGGAATGGAAGAAATAGTATCCAATAGTACTATGAAACTAATCTATGCTTTCATATGAAGGCTATAACCCAATTATAGCATAAGAATATGGGGAGAGGGGCAAGGGAGGAGCAGGGGGAGGGCAGGTGGAGGGAGGGTAATTGGTGGGATCATACCAATGGTGCATCTTAGAAGGGTACAGGTGAAACTTACTAAATGCAGAATATAAATGTCTTAACACAATAACTAAGAAAATGCCATGAAGGCTATGTTAACCAGTTTGATGAAAATATTTCAGATTGTATATAAAACCAGCACATTGTACCCCATGATTGCACTAATGTACGCAGCCATGATTTAATAAAAAAAATACGTAAG
>CAUYRH010023923.1:0-24261 GCA_963574655.1 Perodicticus potto | reverse complement strand
GGGGCGGCAGCCGTGGCTCAGCGAGTAGGCGCCGGCCCCATATGCCGAAGGTGGCGGGTTCAAACCCAGCCCCGGCCGAACTGCAAAACAAAAAAATAGCCGGGCGTTGTGGCAGGCGCCTGTAGTCCCAGCTACTCGGGAGGCTGAGGCAAGAGAATCGCCTAAGCCCAGGAGTTGGAGGTTGCTGTGAGCTGTGTGACGCCACGGCACTCTACTGAGGGCGATAAAGTGAGACTCTGTCTCTACCAAAAAAAAAAAAAAAAAAATAGATAAACTTTTAGTGCACCTGTTGGCCTCTGTTGGTAACTCTCCTACTTACTACAAAGTCACCAGCAACTAAGGCAGTGGTTCTCAACCTTCCTAATGCTGAGACCCTTTAATATAGTTCTTCCCCCAACCATAAAATTATTTTCATTGCTACTTCTTAACTATAATTTTGCTACTGTTATGGGTCATAACATAAATATCTGATATGCAGGATGGTCTTAGGTGACCCCTGTGAAAGGGTTGTTTGACCCCCGAAAGGGTCATAACCCACAGGTTGAGAACCGTTAGGCCTAAGGGCTTTGGAGGAGGTGCACTCAGTCTGGAGCTCCAACAACAAATGCTGCACCAGGGGATCTGAATGGGTAGCTCTCAGTCCGAAATGGGTTAATGCGTACTGCTGCTAAGGGATGTGGGCGTGTTTGCATGCAATCTGGAGCCAGCAAACGAATGCCACTGCAGCCACAAGACCCAAACAGCTGCTCTCAAACTACAGTGTGCTGACAAGCCCACCACCCACAGACATAGGTGGGGTTATTCTCAAAACAAATAGACCAACCAAAGGACCCTGGATGGTACATCTGTGTCCTATTGTGGTGTGCTGACCTGGTCAGAGACAAGTGGTGTACTGTGAGCGTTCCACACTGTTGTTCTCAAATATCTCGTGCCTCACAGTTGCGTTGTGGTTGTTTCATGGCAGTACCAGCTTTGCAAAGAGAATGAATGCTCTACTTAGTCCTGTCAGCAGTGGCAACTGTTACCCCAAGCCAGCTTGAGCTCTCAGCTGCTCCACTCAGATTTACAGGAAGAGGCATCTGTCCATCTGTGTCAGATTGGGTGCAGCCCTACCCATGCCTGTGGGTGGCAGTGACTGCCTGCCCATGCTGGCTTATCAGGTAACCCCACACATATCCACAGGCGATGGCATGTGCTGCCCTATGTGGCTTGAATGTAGTCCCACTCACGCCCTCTGGCAGCAGCAACTGATGGCCTGTGGCAGTGTGAGGGCTGCCTGCTCAGATCTGCAGATAACTGTTTCATCTATGCATCTGCCTGCAGGCAGTGGTGACTATCAGCCAGTGCCAGGTCGGGAGCTGCCTGGGTTAAAGCTGCAGACAACTTCGTTTGTGGTCCTTTTGTCATGAGCATAACCCACCTATGTCTGTGGGTGGTGGACTTGTTAGCCCACTATGGTTCGAGAGCAGCCCCTTTGGATCTTCTGGCTGCAGTGGCATTTGTCTGCTGGGTTCCAAATTGGATGCAAACACGCCCACATCCTTTAGCAGCAGTATTTGTCAGCCCATTTTGGACTGAAAGCTACCCCATGCAGATCCCCTGGTGCCTGTAGGCGCTGGTGACTTTCTGCTTAAGAGCTGCCCCGTTTGGATTTCCTGGCTGCAGTATTTGTGGCTGGGTGCCAGGTTGGGCCTAGCCCCATGCATGCTGACAGGCTGTGACGTCTGTCAGATGGTCAGGTCCCGGTGTTGTAGTAGGGTTGCATGGCATCTGCCCATGAGAGTCACAAGAGTGCCCAACCTCCCTGTTCTCCAACCCCTACTCCGAACTGGCAGGGGTGATGGATCTGACCCCTGGGTAAAGGCAGTGCTCCAGGTATAGGGTTTTAAAATAGTGCCATAACACCCAAGGTCTACAAGCCAGTGGATTACCACTGAACCTTTGTTTTTGAGCAATGGCTCTGCACAGTCTCTAAGTAGCTCAAGCCTTCTGCACTGGAGGGTCCCCGCAGGGAGGACAGCAATAATCATGGGGAAAGGGGAGTGTGTGGAACGCGAGGACTCTCCCCTCTGTGCCTTTCCCACGTGCACCTCCAAATGGCAGAGCAGGTCGCCTCTCTTCCTTCCCGTCACTTTGGATGTCTATCACCTCTTTTTTGATTCATAATGCTCTATAGGTCAACTGACCTCTTGGTCCACTTGCCACCTTCAGATTCTGCATGACAGTGGTTTGTGCAGGCTGTTTCTTCTTCTTTTTTTTTTTTGAGACAGAGCCTCAAGCTTTCACCCTGGATAGAGTGCTGTGGCATCACAGCTCACAGCAACCTCCAATTCCTGGGCTTAAGTGAGTCTCCTGCCTCTGCCTCCCAAGTAGCTGGGACTACAGGCGCCCGCCACAACGCCCGGCCATTTTTTGGTTGCAGCCGTCATTGTTGTTTGGCAGCCCGGGGCTGGATTCGAACCTGCCAGCTCAGGTGCACGTGGCTGGCGCCTTAGCCCGCTGAGCCACAGGTGCCGAGCCTGTACAGGCTGTTTCTAGTCTGCCATCTTGATCTCCCTTATTCCAATCTGCCATCTTAACCATAAACTTTGCCTCATATTTTTATTAAAGATTATGTTGTCATCAGACTCACCCTATCTTTTAAAGAAGCCCTCTTTACAAAGTATTCATAATAAGCAAAGATAAAGATTCCAGTCATGCAAAGCTCTGCGTGAAAAGCCCTGCATGAACTCTAGTGCACTGAAGTGCACTATGTTTTTTTTTTGAGACAGAGTCTAACTATGTTGCCCTTGGTACAGTGCCGTGGTGTCAGAGCTCACAGCAACCTCAAACTCCTGGGCTCAAGTTATTCTCTTGCCTCAGCCTCCCAAGTAGCTGGGACTACAGGCGCCCGCCACAACACCGGCTATTTTCGTTGTTGTTGCAGTTGTCATCTTTGTTTAGCTGGCCCAGGCCAGGCTCGAACCCTCCAGATTCGGTGAATGTGGCTGGTGCCGTAACCACTATGCTACAAGCACCAAACCTACACTATGTTTTAATCTTGTGATGCTAATGTTATCAGCTCAGCTGAGTGAGAGAAACTAAATGTAACTGCTTTTCTACCTTCAGAAAATTTAAATTTAATAGCATAACACATACATCCCTTCCTATGGTCCACCATCTGAGATGCTTACATGGTAACATAAAACACTATGCTTGGCTCGGCGCCTTTGGTTCAAGCGGCTAAGGCACCAGCCACATACACCTGAGCTGGTGGGTTCGAATCCAGCCCGGGCCCACCAAAGAACAATGGCTACAACCAAAAAATAGCCAGGAATTGTGGCGGGTGCCGGTGGTCCCAGCTACTTGGGAGGTGGAGGCAGGAGAATCACTTGAGCCCAGGTGTTGGAGGTTGCTGTAAGCTGTGATGTCATAGCACTCTACCCAGGGCAACAGCTTGAGGCTCTGTCTCAAAACAAAACAAAACAAAAAACCCCCACTATGCTAATAAACTTTACAGTATTTTTATTTTTTAACATGAGTCTTATACACTTCAGAAATTGCTGTTAGCCATGATTCATACAGAATCATGCTGAATGATGCTGAATAATGAGGAAACAAAAATGGTATCAGTTCATGTAACTGCCTAAACAAGCCTTAAGAGTTAATTATATGCTAAAGAGTTGTAAGATTTGGCTTGGTGCCTGTAGCACAGTGGTTACCATGCCAGTCACATACACCAGGCTGGCAGGTTTGAACCCAGCCCAGGCCAGCTAAACAACAATGACAACTGCAACAAAAAATAGCCAGGCGTTGTGTCTGATGCCTGTAGTCCCAGCTACTTGAGAGGCTGAGGCAAGAGAATCACTTAAGCCTAAGAGTTTGAGGTTGCTGTGACGCTAAGGCACTCTACCAAGGTCAGCAGCTTGAGACTGTCTAAAAAATAAAAAGTTGTAAGATTGAACTTCCCAAATTGGAGAGAACTAAAGCAGTATGTAACAGATACTCAGAAACTGACATCCCACTGACTAAAGGATTCCTAATGTCCCATAGTCTGGGCTGGTCACAGCTCTACTAAAAGTCTTATGGTCAAGTTGTTTTGGAGGAAATTCAAAAATGCCACAAAAAAATGAGAGATTAGTTTGTTACCAGCATTGGACATAAGTTCTTATTGTTTATACCCATTGTGTACCAATCCAGAGGTGTCATTTGGCAGTGCTGAGTCTACTCACCCATCTGTGGCAGGTTTCTTCCGCAGTATGCTTGGCCGGGGTGACGACCCCTGCGCGGGAGCATTGGTGCTAGCACTCTGGCTATGGGTCTGCACCACGGTTGTTGCTGCTGGAGCAGCACTGAATGGATTGCTAATAGGGTTGGCTACAATTGTGGCTCCATCTGCCAATACCACTGCTAAAAGAAAGAGAGGTGACAAGAAAGAACAATGAAGAGAGGGACTAGAAGAAACAAAATGTCTCATAAGCCATAAATAAAAAAGAGACCGCTGGGATTAGGTATCTATGTTTTACCTATCCAACTTTAAGAATACAAAGGAGCACAATGTTTATCTGCCTAAAAGCAGACAGCTAAGTAGAAGTTACTGAGTCTACCAATGTGCAATGAATGCCATTATTTTTTCTTTGCTGTGTAACAATAGTAATAAATGACATAAGAGATTTTAATTAAATAGTTAAATTCAAGACATACGTGGCAATTAAAATTACCAGTTCTAAGTCCATCTCTTCTTGCTAAAGTTAATGCAAAAGATAACCCTTAAAATTAATACCCTGGCTGAGCAATAGCCATTTCCTTAACTACATCAGAGAAATAGCTAATTAATAATCCAAGCATAGTGACTTACTCATTTTTCAAAATGCCTATTCCATTAGTTAGCACTTCTTTTGAAGGTCTGATATCAGCTAACATTAGTGTAAGATGTTATAGCTTTACATATTCCTCTGAAGAAAATCTTAAACTGATGATATTACTACTTATAAGTTGAATTTACTCCCTGAACCAAGATCTTTACATAAAAAGAAAATGTTCTCAGCATTGCCAATGCGTATCAGGGTGTTTATGAAAATTATTTCTAATGTTTACAATGACCCTCAAAGGTGAGTTCTAAGCAACTCATATTACAAAGAGGAAAAGTAAGGCCCAGAGAAATTACCTAAGACCCTAAAGCCAATGGCAGAGCCAGGATCTATCTCTTTTCCTCATACCCACATCCATGCAAAAAGTTAAAATTACCTGAAGTCTTTCCTTCAGGCTGTGGCTGCTGAGTACCCACTGGGGCAGGCTGAAGCCCTTGAGTATTGATTGGGGTTGCTGAGTGAATTCCCTGGGTGCCAATTGGTGCAGGCTGTATCCCTGGTGTGCCAATGGGGGCTGGCTGGATGCCCTGCGTACTGATGGGTGCCGGCTGGATCCCCTGGATATGTCGAGCATGTGATGCATCTACTGCCATGAGCTGCATGGAGTTTAGGTGAACCGTAGGTGGCATTCCAACACCAGTCTGAGCTGTGATTGCCGAGTTTGGAGCCTGAGCTGAAACTAAAAATAATGCAAAAGATGACTATAAGGTTAGCTTTATGAGACACAGTTCATGAAAGGAGAAAAACACTAAAATGAGAATACAAGTTTTCCACTGTATAAGATATAAACCCCCAGTTTAAAAAAAAACCTCAAAACATGGTTACTTGAAATTCTGTATACTAGAGTTGTTTTTCCTTTCATTTCCTACCAGTATTATGTAGGCTTTCTACAGATTTAGACATATGATTAAAACAAGGAAAAAGCAATTATCTATTAAAGTCCAAATGTTAACCAGGTGACTCTACTAAATAAATAATACAGTGGTTTTAAATGTCAAATGGCATATATTCACTGTATAGAGAGAACAAAAAAGTTTCCTTTTTCTTTTTTTTTGAGACAGAGTCTCACTACGTCACCTTGGGTAGAGTGCCACGGTGTTACAGCTCACAGCAACCTCAAACTCCTGGGCTTAAGCAATTCTCTTGCCTCAGCCTCCCAAGTAGCTGGGACCATAGGCACCCACCACAATGCCAGGCTATTTTTTGGTTGTGGTTGTCATTGTTGTTTGGCAGGTCTGGCCTGGGCTCAAACCCGCCACCTTCAGTGTATGTGGTTGGTGCCCTAGCTGCTGAGCTACAGGTGACGAGTCAAGTTTCCTTTTTCCTACAAAGCAAATACCCTGTCTACTATGTGTATTAAGGATAAACAAAAAGAATGAAAACAAAAGCATTCACAAAATCCAACAAAAAGGGAAAGATTCCTTACTGCTTGTGGAAAGAAAACAAACAAAAGAGACTTCTTTTTCCCCTTCAGTCATCCAAACAATACAGAGATGGAAGAACCTATTTCCAAAGCTATTTTAATACCTTATAATGTTTGATTTTAGACCATCGCTGTCCAATGGAATACAAAGTCACACATGCAACTTTCAATTTTCCAGTAGCCACATTAAAAAGCAAAAAATAACAGGTCAAATTAATCTTGATATTATTATTTAATCCAATATATTCAAATTATTATCATTTCTTTATGTAATCACTACAAAAGTTATTAATAAGACATTTTACATTCTCTTTTCTATATATATGTTCACAATCCAGGCTGCATTTTCCTTTTTTTTCCTTTTTTTTTGCATTTTACTCTTAAAGTACATATCAATACAGATATTTCATTCTTATCATGAATACTTAATCTATATTTTGATCCTATAAAGCATACGACTGAAAAAGCAGTTTTTAAATCTCTCAGTTGTTCCAAATAGATTTGAAATTTCTCAAATTTTAAATTAAAAAATTAAAAATTCAGTTTTTCATATGTACTAGCCCTCTTCAAGGGCTCAATGGCCATGTGTGGCTGTAGCCGACATATTGCGTCATGTGGCAGGAGGGCAAGGCCCACAATCTGGACAGTAAGGCTTTCGATGCCCAGAGTGTCCTACAGGAAGAGAATGCACAAAG
The DNA here is from genome assembly GCA_963574655.1 of Perodicticus potto. NCBI lineage: Eukaryota > Metazoa > Chordata > Mammalia > Primates > Lorisidae > Perodicticus > Perodicticus potto. The sequence continues at coordinate 17,293 of CAUYRH010023923.1, read as the reverse complement.
CAAGAGATATGATTACTTTTCCTGAATTAGCAAAAAATAACACTATTTACAAGTCAGGATAGTGACAGGTAAACCCAACAGTATTTAAAATAACACAATGGAAGAGCCCTGAGAGTATAGTTGTCCTCACTGTAATTACATTGTTTCAAGAGATAATAACACATAGAAGCCCCATTGTAACTACTATTGTTTCAAGAAGTAACAAAAATTGTTAACATGATCATCTTCAAGGTGGGATAAACTCATGCAAATATCACAAAAAAGTAAAAACTTTTTACAAATCATAATGATAATGATTAAAGTTTCACATTTTAGCCTTACCTGAATCTGAAGCTGGAGTAATTAAATCCCATAGCAGAACTATTCCCTGATCAATTTCAATCTCATTGCTGGCAAAAATTAAAATGTGAAAAGTCATCTTAAAAACAGAGCTCATACCTGGATATTGTCGAATGGTAGACACAGAACTGGTGATTGGGGTGTATGTATGTGCCGCCAGTGGGTATGCAGAAGGGGGATAAGTTGGCAAAAAGTATTGGAACTGAACAGGAACAGATGGTCTAGAGATGGAACACAGATGACAGCCAAATGGTTATTCTTTCCCTTACCTTGAAATGATCCTATCCCCTGGATACTCTGCATAACCTTTCATAACTGCCACACCAGCTTCTCTCAAATTGTGTCCCCCTAAAACTACTAGATCATAGGACACAGATTGAGAAAGTATAAAATTATTAAAAATTAGTGGATACTATATCACTAATGTGTATAGTAAAAACATAAATAATATTTTATAGGTGATTCTTTTTTCTGTCGCCCAGATAAGAGTACAGTTGTCCTCAAATTTCTGGGATGAAGTAATTCTCCTTTCTGCTGCTTCAGCCTCTCAAGTAGCTGGGACAATAAGTAGGTACCACCACACTCGGCTAAGTTTTCACTTTTTGTAGAGACAGGTTTTTTTTGTTTGTTTGTTTGTTTTTTTACAGTTTTTGGCTGGGGCTGGGTTTGAACCTGCCACCTCATCATGGGGCTGGCGCCTTACTCTGTTGAACCACAGGCACCGCCCTCAGAGACAGGGTCTTGCTATGTTCCCCAGGCTGGTCTTGAACGCCCACGTTGGCCTTCCAAATAGTGGAATTATAGGTATAATCCACAGTGCCTGGCTTATGGATGACTTTTCAGTATAATAATTACCAAAACCAACTGACAAAAACTCAGTACTCAAAACTTTCCCACTAAATCCCGCTTGAAATACACTAAACCTCAAACTGTTTTTGCTGGCCAATTGTTTTTTGAGACAGAGCCTCAAGCTGTTGCATGGGTAGAGTGCCATGGCATCACAGCTCACAGCAACCTCCAATCCTGGGCTCAAGTGAATTTCCTGCCTCTGCCTCCCAGGTAGCTGGGACTACAGGCGCCCACCACTACGCCTGGCTATTTTTCTTTTTGTTGCAGCCATCATTGTTGGTTGGCGGGCCCGGGCTGGATTTGAACCTGCCAGCTCAGGTGTGTGTGGCTGGCGCCTTAGCCGTTTCAGTCACAGGTGCCGAGCCTTTCTGGCCAATTTTATCAAACATACATAAAACAGATAATACCAACCTCATGCAAACTGAATCAGAGACCAGACAAACAAATGAAATTGAGATCTACCTTTAATTTCTAGTTTTTCATAGACAGTGTTTTTTTTGTTTATTTTTTTTGAGACAGAGTCTCAAGCTGTCACCCTAGATAGAGTGCTGTGGCATCACAGCTCACTGCAACCTCCAATTCCTGGGCTTAAGCGAGTCTCTTGCCTCCGCCTCCCAAGTAGCTGGGACTACAGGTGCCCGCCACAATGCCTGGCCATTTTTTGGTTGCAGTCGTCATTGTTGTTTGACGGGCCCGGGCTGGATTCGAACTGCCAGCTCAGGTGTATGTAGCTAGCGCCTTAACCCATTGAGCCACAGGCGCCGAGCCATTAGAATTATTTTTTAACTCAGGTGGAAGTAGCTAGTTTTCTTTCTTTGTTTTTTTTAATCTAGCTGTTGGATTAAAAATGGACTGTCTACTTAAAGTAGTTCATTTATGGTTATTGGGGTTATCGACATATTGGGATTAGTTTCTCCTATCTTTAGTTATTGGTCTTTTTAAATTTCTTTCCTTTCTAATTTCCCCTCCTGTTTTGGATTGTGTTTCTTTTCCCATTTTGTCTCTACTGTTAGTTTGTAGGTTGTATACTTTGTTCCTGTTATTTAATTCATTGCCCTTGAAATTTTATTATGCATTCTAAACTAAACAAAATGTATAATATGTGTACATAAACCTTTTTAAAATATGATATAGGACCATAGAAAACTTAAACTAAAAATGCTGTGCTGTTATATAGTATTTTTGTTCTGTTCTTTTTTTAACCCCACATAATAAAGACATTAAAATTAGAATATTTTGCTTGTCAGTAAACCTGCATATATACCAATTTCTTTGTTATTTTCTCTGTATCTCAAACCTTTTTTGGGATTTGTTTTCATTCTTGCTGAAGTAAATAATTAGGAATTCTTTTTTTGTTTGTTTTTTATTTTATTGAGACAGAGTCTCACTTTGTGTGCAGTAGTGTCATAGCTCATAGCAACCACAAACTCTTGGGCTCAAGCGATCCTCTAGCCTCAGTCTCCCTAGTAGCTGGGACTACAGGCACCTGCCACAACACCCGACTATTTTTGTTGTTGTTTAGCAGGCCCAGGCTGGGTTTGAACCCACCAGCCCCAGAACATGTGGCCCGTGCCATAAACACTGAGCTACGGACACTCAGCCTAGGGATTCTTTTGATGTCCAGAAACTTGCAGTCATACTGAATTCTATGCCCTGTTTTACATTGAACATAACGGATAAATTGTTTATTTTACCCGATTTTATCTATATGCTGTCAGGAGACAGGAACAGAAACCACTTTGCATTTGGTTTGAAAGCAATATGATTTAGGGAATTAGGTTACAAATTATTAAAAGGAATAGTGTAACAAAAGAGGGTGATAAAATGATGTAGAATTGAGGGATTGCAGAAAGCCTTTATCCCTCAGGAGTACTGTCCTGAGCTCACTGTCTTCTGTTTCCACTGATAGAAAGCTGCTATTAGAGTCTCTGATTATCTGTTAGATGTTCCCCTGTAGGAGCTCACAGGGACTACTTCTGTCTACTCTTGTTGGCACCATCACCGGGAACAGAATGGATTCTTTTTCCCGTGCCTTGCAGTGGAGTTGATGTCATTGGCAGAACCTAATAGGAACTCACTGTGTCAGAATGTTATTGAATCTCCAAACATTTGAACTTGCTTATGTAAGACCCAAGAACTACCTACATCTGCAGAAGGTTAAAAATGTCTACAGGATTCATGAAAAGTATTGTGGAAATCTCTTTTTTGTTTGTTTTTTGTAGAGACAGAGTCTCACTTTATCGCCCTCTGTAGAGTGCTGTGGTGTCACACAGCTCACAGCAACCTCCAACTCCTGGGCTTAGGCGATTCTCATGCCTCAGCCTCCTGAGTAGCTGGGACTACAGGCACCTGCCACAACACCTGGCTATTTTTCTGTTTTGCAGTTCAGCTGAGGCTAGGTTTGATCCTGCCACCTTTGGTATATGGGGCCGGCGCCCTACTCGCTGAGCCACAGGCGCCGCCCTCGTGGAAATCTTGATGATGATCTTTACCGCATTTAAAAATGTAGCTTAGGTCATATTATCTTATTGCTAAATGCAACTGAAATTCTGAATCCAGCTAGGAAATTGCAACTAGCAGAGAGACTTGCCATTGTGCTATGTATTTGGCAAGAAATCTCAAGAGTTATTTTGTTTTTGTAGGATATATTTATAAATCCATTCTAAAGCTAAATAACATTTTCAGATGTTAAGTGCTTTTTGTCCAAAACAGTAAGCTGTTAATTTCATTGAGCATGCTTAATATTATATATAAATGTACCTATATTAAGGTATATTTAAGATATTTTATAGAATAAATGTATTCTATATTAAGAAAGTAAGGGAGTGCCAGAATTATGTACAGCTTTTTCTATTTATGTCAGATAGAACCAGCAGAAACACTGAAAACTAGGGAAAAGTTGCTACATTCCCAGAATTTTAAGGAGTCTTTCGTTGAGAAATATTTCTACAAAGGGGGTAGAGAACTCTGATTTCCAAGGCTGAGGAAAGCTGAATTGTTTCAGTGGAAGTACAGGACTCCATTAACACCCTTTTGAAGGTGTTGGGACTGATGGACAGCAATAAGCTTGAAGTCCTTTTCAGCCAGTAAAATTACTCTTGAAAGCATCCTAAAGAAGGCAAGACATAATCATATTGGAGACTGCCCCATCAATTCTCATTAGGGATTTTAAGTCACTTTTATAAGTCCAGCCTTTGCACAGATAGCTATGGTTGAGTGCCAGCTGAGGTAATAGGCATGTGTTGTAGGGCTGAGGTTTTTAAATACTACAATGATAAACACACTTTTAAGCCTACAATCCAAAAGATACACAGGGATAGAGAATAACGTGGGAATGGCAGAACTGCGTCACATACCTCAACATTTGATCTCTGTCTGAGGTGTATCCCTTGTGAGTGGAATGACTGGCCACGTCACCCCTACTATTTAAATTCTCTTTCTTCTGGCTCAGCACACATAGTTGAATTTTGTGTACATCAGGTAAATAAATGATGTGATCAATGTAAAGAGACTGAAAATCAACATAGATGTTTTGAAACTGCAGAATAAAAGAGAAAAGTAGAGCCTGTAAAGCAGAAAGGCAGGATGCACACAGTGACCTCATAGAAAACAAAGTATGTGTATTTGACAGCAGCGATTTTTTCTTAAAATCCTCCAAGAGTATAAAATATGAAAAAGCTGTTGAAAATGAAGTATCAGTAATATATGAAGTGAATAAAGCTGATTATAAAACATGTATAGCTATAATTTCAAGTAAAGTATATTCAAAAATTTTATGAAGTTTTTTCAGTTCCTAGAAAAATGATTTGCTTGCTAAACAAGAATAGTAAATTTGACATGGATTTGACATTCCTGCTTGTTGACTATGTAGTCATAAATACCTGGAAAAATCAAGATACTCAGAGATACATTATTTTTGTCAATCTGGTGTGCAGAAATGAATATGATTAGCTAGAAAGTGTGCCTTGTCAGCTGTCCAGGCTGCCCATTTCAGAGCAGCTTTGTTTTTCTTAATTCATTCATTTTTCTCCTATACTTGCTAGGAAGTGATAAACATTATTCTATATAGTGTTATAGTTTGAAAGAAAGTAAACTGAGTGTTGTTAAAAGTGAACAGTCTGAAGAATTTAGAAAGCAGGTTTTTGATACATTAAAAAATGGGATCTTACCTTGAGCCCAAGAGTTCAAGGTTGCAGTGAGCTATGATTGCACCACTGTACTTCCAGCCTGGGTGACAGAGCAAGACTCTTACATATGTATGAATGAGATCTTTGACATGAAGAGAGTTTATAATAACATGGGAAATTAGGCAATAATATATGCAGATGTGAATATAAAGATGTTTTTCTCCTTTACAAATACCAGTCATCTATATTAATTTATTCAAGGAAAATGCGCCGATACGTAGGCTGCTGTTAATTTCTATTGAAGAATCTAAGGAGCTTCAAATCATACAACTTTGGAATAAATAGATCAAAAAGGTCTTTTATCTTTCAGCAGTATTAGGATAGTTCTCTAAATATAGGCAAAGAACTGAAGAGTTCCATAGAAGGTGACTAACTGTAAATGTATTATACATGACTGGAAAAAAATGGCAAGCAAGACTTCAGAGCTGAGCTATCTTGGTATTTTTATCCAGTGTGTGGGGTGTTACATATGCATCACAGCTATAATAGTGCTATCACATGGATCATCTGAAAAACAAGAGAGAGATGTTTTAAAGGCTTCTGTGCTTGATTTCTTAGTCAGATGCTGTGTTACTTGGCATTCAGATCAGAATCCAGATATTAAAAGGTGAATTATTTTAAATAGCTGAGTTGTAATAGAAAAGTAATTTATTTGACATTATTTCAGGAAATGGAAGATAAAGTGACCAGTCCGGAGAAAGCTGAAGAAGCAAAATTAAAAGCAAGATATCCTCATTTGGGACAAAAGCCTGGAGGTTCAGATTTCTTAAGGAAACGATTGCAAAAAGGGGTAAATTCTCATTTATAATCTTCAAATGCTTAATCTCTATGAACACAGGCATGCTAATAACAAAGATTGTGAGTGCATATGTAGTTCTGTGCCTTATCAGGGGTGTGTGTATGTGTGTGTATTTTTTCCAGTATTTTACAGTTTATTCTATAAATATGCCTGATAGGAATCTATAACTCTATACTATTTGAAGCATGTAGAAAAGCGCAGATAATAGTATAACAGTATCTACCACACAGATTTAATGTTAACTTTTTGCCTTGTTTACTTCAGTGTTATTTTAGTGAGAAAGAAAATGTTGCATATACAGTTCAAGCCTACCCTATGTGTATAACCCCTTTTCTCCATCTCTCCAAAAGCAACCACTGTCCAGAAGGTGATATTTATCCTTCTGCTCTTATGTATATTGAAAGTTATTCTCACACATTAAAAGACCTAAAATATATTTTATTTGGATTAGATGAAATGATTGTTTATAAAACCACAGCTTACAATCTCCTTCACAGATGCTCTGATATAATTAATACATTATTTTTATTTATTTATTTATTTTGGTTGGGGATTCATTGAGGGTACAAAGAACCAGGTTATACTGATTGCATTTGTTAGGTAAAGTCCCTCTTATAATTGTGACCCATCCCCCAGAGGTGTGTGATACACCGTGACCCACCACTCCCCTACATTATAGTTTTAATAGTGCAAATTACTGAAAACATTTTTTTCAAAATCTTTATGAGGTAAGTAACCATTATTTCCCAATCATGAGATATGAATTGAAATAATGCTGCCTGTTCCTGAAGTTTTTCTCCTAATCCCTTCCAGAATAATTTCTTTACGTAAAAAATTAGAGCCATCTTTAGCTTAAGCATAAATTATTTGCCATAAAGAGAAGGTCGAAATAAAATTTATGGAAGAGAATTATTTATTGACTGTGAGGTGCCAAATCATGTTTCTTCTTAAATATGCTGATACCTGCTGTTTGCTTACAAAAATATGTTGCTGTATTATGTGTATTTTAGCTATAGTTGTATATGAATTGTTACCCCAAATGAATCAAATTCCAAAGATTTTCTTAACAAATTTTAAAGTGGCAAAAAATAGAACATATGTTTATTCTTAAACATGAAAAAATAACATTTAGGCTGGGTTCAGTGGCTCATGCCTGTAATCCTAACACTCTGGGAGGCTGAGGCGGGTGGATTGCCTGAGCTGACGAGTTTAAGACCAGCCTGAGCAAGAGCGAGACCCCGTCTCTACTAAAAAAAAAAGAAAGAAAGAAAGAAAGAAAAACTGAGGTAAGAGGATCACTTGTGTCCAAGAGTTGGAGGTTGCTGTGAGCTGTGATTCCATAGCACTCTACCTAGGGCAACAGCTTGAAATGCTATCTCAAAAAAACCCCAAATATTCATAGCTTTGAAATGATAGAGTGAGGAGGACAAAGTATACCAAATGTATAAAATAGAAAACCTCCTATATCATGAAACATAATCAAATAGGGAAACTATTATAAAAATGGTAGTTACTACCTACAGTACAGAAAAGGGAACTATAAAATATAAAAGAAAAGACATTAAGATATCTCTGGATAAAATAGAGGAAATGTAATTATGAAATATAGGCAGATGATAAGTGAAATGTAAATTATAGTATACATACAAATAAATTAGAAAAATATTTAAAATAATACTTATAAGTAAGGTTGAAGTTGGGTGAAACTAATAAGCTCTTTGTTGTGTTTAAAACCTTAAAATTAATATTGCCATTTTGGAAAGAGGTATGGATCAAGATTTATAAAAATGTTTATGTTCTTTGAATGAATAATCTCTTACGAATTAATCTAGAGTGTTTAATGCAATATAAGGAAAAAGAATCCTTGTGTTTGAAGATACTCCTTGTTGCTTTAACTGTGAATAGAAGTGTTGCCATTATCCAAAGCAGGAAAATGGTTAAATAAATTATAGCAAGTCAACAAAATGGACTACTAAGTTGGTTATTATAAAATGTAATTATTTATTAAGATGGTAGCACAGGATGAATAGAAAAGTGGAATGAGAACTGTGTTCATGATGCATCTAGCTATGTGGCATGTACACGTACCAAGTCTCATTATAAAAAAAACGCATCAGGTATGTTTCTAGTTATGAAAATATCATATAATCTTCACTATTATATAATCTTTGACTATTTATTTGGATTTAGGATTTGATTGATTACATATTTAGGAAATGTTTCCTTTGCTAATCTTCAGCATAATTTAGGCTAATAAGCTTGCTTTCCATATTGAGGCTGTTCTAATTTTCTTTTAGCTTTCAACTATTTATGACTTTTTAAGTGTCTTGAAGTCTGAATTCATACAGTTATATTTTTAAGTTGGTGTTACAGATATAAATAATTGAGAAAGGGCTTGGTGCCCGGAGCACAGTCTTACGGCACCAGCCACGTACACCCAAGGCTGGTGGGTTCAAATCTGGCCTGGGCTAGCTAAACAACAATGACAACTGCAACAAAAAATAGCCAGGCCTTGTGGCAGGTGCCTATAGTCCCAGCTACTTGGGAGGCTGAGGCAAGAGAATCGCTTAAGTCTGAGAGTTTGAGTTTGCTGTGACGCCATCTACTGAGGGCAACATAGTGAGATTCTGTCTCCCCCCCAAAAAAAATAAATAAATAATTGAGACTGAAGAACATACCAATTGAAACAAGAATTGATTATATAGATTTTGAGAAGTGAGCTCTATTTTTTTGTATTTTTTCAGATAGAGTCTTACTTTGTTGTCCTCGGTAGAGTGCTGTGGCGTCACAGCTTACAGCAACCTCAAACTCTTGGCCTTAATTCAGTTCTCTTGCCTCAGGTTCCCAAGCGAGGACTACAGATCCCACCACAATGCCCGGCTATTTTTAGAGGTGAGGTCTTGCTCTGGCTCAGGCTGGTGAGAAGTGAGCTCTTGAGTGATTATAAATAGTACCAGAATGTCAATGAATAAGTTCTTTAATATTAGGGAAGTGAAGGTTTGATTTTTTTTTTTTGAAGTCTGACTCAGGGACTTCTGAGTCTTAGTTTTTTTCTGTTACTAGCTAGCAAGCTTGGCAAGTAACCTTAACATCTTTAAACAGTTTCTTCTTAATTTGAGAGGGTTGGATTTGACATTGTTATTCTATTAGGTCCCTTTCTGTGTTATTGTTATTGCAAGGTTTAAATATTAGGGTTTCAACAGTGAACTACGTAGACTGTTAGAGCTGGGAAGGGGTATCAAGAAGCAGTGTAGCCTATATTTTTTTCATATTTGTGGAGTCTGAAGAAATATCAGGAGCCAAGTTTAAGAAGCATGACTTTAAAGTTAAACATTGTCACTTTAGGTGATGGCTTAGGGTAATAGCTCACTGCAGCTTCAAAATCAGAGTAGGTTCAGGTGATCTTCCTGAGACTTCTGAGTAGCTCCAACCACCCAGGTACTTTATTTTTGGAGAGATGGTGTCTTACTGTGTTACCCACGTTGGTTTTGAACTCCTGGCTTCAGGCAGTCCTCCTACCTTGGTCTCCCAAAGAGCTGTGATTACAGGTGTGAGCTACCACACCTGGCCAGAAGCAGTTCTTTGATACAGTGCTTCAAAAATTTTGTTTTCTTGGGCAGTGCCTGTAGCTCAGTGGGCAGGACGCTAGCCCCATATACCAAGGGTGGCGGGTTCAAACCCAGCCCCGGCCAAACTGCAACAACAACAAAAAAATAGCCGGGCGTTGTGGCAGGCACCTGTAATCCCAGCTACTTGGGAGGCTGAGGCAAGGGAAACACCTAGGCCCAGGAGCTGGAGGTTGCTGTGAGCCGTGTGACGCCGAGGGCGATAAAGTGAGACTCTGTCTCTACAAAAAAAAAAATTTGAGTTTCTTTCTCTCTGCTCATTTAAAAACGTGTAGAAGTGAAGCTGCAGAGAGGTTGAGAAGAGTCTGGTCCAAGTTTTCTTATTCATAACCTATATGGTAACATGTACAGTGATACATGAACAGTGATACATGACAAGCAGTTTCTAACTTTAGACCCTTTGGCCATAGGCCAGATCTGGTTTATCAAAGAATAGTCCCCAGAGGGAGTCAGCTGAGAGATCTTTTTTCCTCCAGGCCACTCAGCAGTCTTTCACTAACCTATAAGTTCCCAGCTATTTATTTTTACCATAGGAGGTATCTTTGAAGTCTGTAAGAGAATATTTATATATTTTCCCCTTTACCTTTGTCTAGGCTCCCATTTCATACTTTGTTTATGTCTTTTTGGCTACTCCAGACTGAGGTTAAATTAATCCCCCTGCTTTATATTTATAGCACCTTGTCTACTTTCAGATAGTGTTAGAGTGGTGGCTTTACTTGATTGTTGTCCATCTTTATATCTGTATCCAGCTCTCAACACAGTGCCTCGTGTAGCAGCCACTGAATAAAGGTGGGCTCAGCATGATGGGTGTGAGAACCCAGGCATACTCATCTGTTTTCAGCTGTAGAAGTCATAATTTATATTTTAATGATTAGGCCAACTGAAAAGAGCAATAATTGTACTTACCCAGTGTCTTAAGTGATGATAATTTCTACTGAAATTCACAAATATTTCTTCCATTACTCAAACATTTGTATTTTTATGTTTTTATTTTCGTGAACTACTGTAGTTTAAATAAATATGATTTAAATTCTTGGAGAAAAGTTTGCCCTAGCTGATAGTACTATAAATAATAGTTTTAATAACTGTAAGGTTGATTGGAGTTGAATGGCACATCCTAAATGTAAGTCAATAAATTATGCGTTTTATTTATTTATTTATTTTTTTGATACAGAGCCTCAAGCTGTCACCCTGGATAGAGTGCTGTGGCATCACAGCTCACAGCAACCTCCAATTCCTGGGCTCAAGCGATTCCCTTGCCTCCGCCTCCCAAGTAGCTGGGACCACAGGCGCCTGCCACAATGCCCGGCCATTTTTTGGTTGCAGCCGTCATTGTTGTTTGGCGGGCCCGGGCTGGATTCGAACCCACCAACTCCGGTATACACGGCTGGCACCTTAGCCTGCTGAGCCACAGGCGCCGAGCCAACTATTATATTCCTAATAAAATTTTCCAAATTAACTAAATTCTCCTAATTTTGAGAGGAAAAAAAAGAAAACTATGGAATTTAAAACAAGGTACACTGACACTTTCTTAGCAATAAAATGAATATTTGGATTTTCAGTTAAGCTAATAAATAAATGGAACTCACATATATATACATATATAACACATATACATATCTATACACACACACGCACATATATGTATATATATATTTTTTTGAGATACAGTCTCTCTCTGTCACCCTTGGTAGAGTGCCCTGGTGTCAACCTCAAACTCTAGAGCTCAAGTGATCCTCTTACCTTAGCCTCTCCAGCCTCCCGAATAGCTGGGACTTTACGCACCCACCACCACAATGGTTAACAGGACTTAGTTTTATCTTTACTTAAAATGCCATCTCTTCCAAGACATTTTCTGATTACTTATCTAAAATGGGTATCACTGTACTCTAATTTTTCCTAGCATTTATCATTTAAGTGATATTATATTTTAGCCATTTATTCATTTTTTTTTTTTTTTTTTACTGTCTTCCACTATATATCAAGCATGAGCTCCATTTCTTATACAGGGGAGCGTGGTGGAGTGAATATGTAAGTGTGCATTTATATACACATCCACATGAACACTCACTCATCCATACCCTCTAACTGCAGAGGGGCCTGATTCACAGCAGGTACTCAATAAATATTTGTCGAATGAATCTCTGGTTCCTAAAGAAACCCTATTAAAATCATAATAAAGAAACAGTTTTTAAAGCCATAAAGGCAAATAAAAGTTCTTGATAGGGAATGAAATCCATAGAATTTTGCAAGATGGAAAAGAGAGGAAGGAGTGGTACCTCACTAAGCAGAGCAGAGAAAGCTGAAAGCTGTTTTTTGTGTAGGAGGACATACTGTGATATTTACAAGCAAGACCCTGGACCTCAGAAAGACTCAGAAATCAAAGAAACTAAGTACTATTCCTTGGGTGAAAGGAGAGAAGCAACTGGATGGTCAAAATCCACCTTACCTTGAGCAGACAAATAACTTACTCTCACTGCCATCCTCAGAACTGAACCCAAGGCTCCAGATTTTTTTTTTTTTTTTTTTTTGAGACAGTCTCACTTTATAGCCCTAGGTAGAGTGCTGTGGCGTCACAGCTCAACTCCTGGGCTTAGGTGATTCCCTTGCCTCAGCCTCCTGAGTAGCTGGGACTACAGGTGCCCGCCACAAAGCCTGGCTATTTTTTGTTCCAGTTTGGCTGGGACCAGGCTTGAACCTGCCACTCTCAGTATATGGGGCCAGTGCCCTACCCACTGAGCCACAGGTGCTGCCCATAAGGCTCCAGATTTAATGGGGCCAATTTAGTAACTTCCACAATAACTGAAGAAAGACTTGCATAAGATAATTATTGCAGGGGGCACCCACAGCTCAGCAGTTAGGGCACTGGCTGCATGCTTCCAGGCTGGTGGGTTTGAACCTGGCCCAGGCCTGCTTAACAACAACAGCATACCAGGGAGGCTGAGGCAAGAGAATCTCTTGAGCCCAAGAGTTTGAGGTTGCTGTGAGCTATAATGCCACAGCCTTCTACCAAGGGTGACAAAGTGAGACTCTGTCTCATTAAAAAAAAAAAGATAGTTATTGCAAAATGTTAAGATCATCAGGAATAGAAAGTAACTAAAAAGGAAAAAAAAACCCCTGTCACCTGACTAAAGGATCTGGACTTAAAAAACAGTTTCTTAAAAGCAACATTTGAAACTAGAAGCCAGGGTAATGTTTTCATAATTGTGAAAGGAAATAACTTTAAACTCAGAATTTTATATGTAGCCAAATATAAATAAAGTCAGCAGGTAAAAAAACATTTTTAGATATCCAAGATCTCAATTTATCTCCTATCCACTCTTTCTTAAATAGCTACTAGCCAGGTGGAGGACAGGCAGATCACACCTGTAATCCAGAGCTTTGAAAGGCTGAGGTGGGAGGACTGCTTGAGCCCAGGAGTTTGAGACCAGTCTGAGCAATATAGATAGACCCCTAGTCTATCAAAAATAAACTAGCCAGGTGTAGTGGTGGGTGCTTACAGTCCTGGCTACTTGAGAAAGCTAGAATTCCTTCAGCCCAGGAAATCGAGGTTGTGGAGAGCTATGATTGGGCCACTGTACTCCAACCTGGTTGACAAGAGTGATCTCATCTCTAAATATCAACACAAAACAAAACAAAACATAGCTACCAAAGAACATACTCTACCAAAATAAGGGTGTACCAATAAAAAGGAAACATGTGATATTTAAGTCAGGTTAGAGTTAAAGGGATTCTCTAGGATGAGATTTGTACATTTAATCTAAAGAGGAGCCATAGCTGAGACAGGAGTGAGTATAAGAAGAGATCTACGAAGGGTATTCTAAGAAAAAAGTGGAATTAAGGTATAACCAGTCTTTGTGTCCACTCCTCTGCTACAATTGGCCTTTTCCTTCCCTTTTTTAAGGTAAAAGAAAAAAGTAATACTTTAGGGCCCTATGATTACCATTTAGTCAAGAATACAATTTTAGATTTTTGTAACACTGTCACAGAATAAGTCTATAATTAATAACTCACAGTTCAAAACACACAAAGAGAAAAAGTATTTCTAAACATCCCATACCTTTTCCAATATCGACTCCTAATCGGGTTCGGGCAAAATCTAGAGGATACACTACACATAAGGATGTTGCTCCAGCAGCTCCACCAGAAGCCAGGTTTGCCAAAAACCACCTCCAGAACTGAAATATATTAATTAAGAAGTGTTTTTTAAACTACAGATTCTAGCTGTTGAAAATTGCTAGTAAATTCTTATTTTTATAAATGTTAAAGAATAAGTTTTACAAGTTGCTTTTATAAAGTAAACATCTACAATAGCATACCATGTTATGTAAAATATTTCTCTTCATAACCATGTAGTCTTTCTTCTCAACAAGCAATCAGGTAGATAAGGTTTAGATGCTGATAAAACTGAAATCTCAGGGTATTTTAATGTCTTCCACTAAAAGTAGCCCAATGTAGCAAAAGAGGTCATATAATCATCTCTTTATACTGGATACATATTTTGTCAATAATCATGTTAGCTGCATACATTTTTTGTTAATAGTATTATTAATTTTGTTAATAGTATTCACTGTTATTAAAATGTCAGGCACATAGGGAGGTCAAAAGAAGTTGTGTGCTTAGACTGTTTATTGCTATCTGGGAATACTGCTATACTAACATATTAACCACAGTATAATCATTCATAGGAAAATAGTAATTAAGCAATATTAAGCAATATTCCTGATATTTCAACTTTGAAATAAATAGTAATTTCTTTAACCTGATTAAAGGACTTAGCAAATAACCTCTGGCACATAATGTGTGGTAAAAACATTGAAATCACTTCTTTATCCTTTTCTTACTTTATTTTATTTTTTTTGCAGTTTTTGGCCAGGGCCAGGTTTGAACCTACCACCTCTGGTATATGGGTCTGGAGCCCTACTACTTTGAGCCACAGGTGCCACCCTGAAATCACTTCTTTAAATATCAGTAAGAAGAAAACAGTACCAGTGTCACCAAACTGTTTTCAAAGTTTATATGGAAGAGAAAGAGATATATCCAAGACAATACCATAGAAGGATACATTATGTTTGTGGGGTGGGAGGTGGGGCTTACCCTGTCATATACCAGACTTGCTGTACAATTAGTGTAACTACCACACTGTGAGTTGCTATGGTAAAGGTCTGTGCTTGTGTGACATCATGATGTAAACCAGAGCTAATGTTACAGATTAGTGAGAAAAGGGTCTGTATAATACATAGTATGACACTCTGGTGTATATATTCAGACAGTAGAACCTTCATCATTGACCAGCTCCTTAAGTTGGACCTAATTTTTGTAGACTGGACATGCACCACATGTATTCAATGGAATTTCCTTATGTTGACCATTTCCTTATGGTGACCACCTTCATATGTTGACCAGTTTGTTACAGTCCCTTGGGTGATCAACGTCAGAGGTTCTACTGTATTGTCAAAATTGTCAGTATTTTAATGAAAGAGATCTATGCATGTACAGCTTATGAAGAAAAATAAAAGAAGAATCTGTATCCACCACTGAATTTATGAAATAGAACATTTCCAGTACCTTAGAAACTCCCATTGCCCTTCTTCAGTGCCACTTACTCTTACCACTTTCTTTTCTTAGAGTTTCATAATTCATTACTGCCCTTAACTATCTGTTAATCATTCAGTTGCTCAATATTATAGTTCTGTATATTGTTCAGTTTTGCACATGTTTGGATTTATTTTTTAATTTTTATTAAATCATAGCTGTGTTCATTAGTGCAATCATGGGGCACAATGTGCTGGCTTCATATACAATCTGGAATATTTTCATCAAACTGTTTAACATAGCCTTCATGGCATTTTCTTAATTACTATATGAAGACATTTGTATTCTGCATTTAGTAAGCTTCACCTGTACCCTTCTAAGATGCACCATAGGTGATCCAACCAATCGCCCTCCGTCCACTGATCCTCCCCCCTCCCCTCTGCTCCCTTGCCCTTTTCCCCATATTCTTGTGCTATAATTGGGTTTTAGCCTTCATATGAAAGCTATGATCTAGCTTCATAGTAGGGCTGAGTACATTGGATACTTTTTCTTCCATTCATGAGATACTTTGACACAAAGAATATGTTCCAGCTCCATCCATGTAAACATGAAAGAGGTAAAGTCTCCATGTTTCTTTGAGGCTGCATAATATTCCATGGTATACATGTACCACAATTTCTTAATCCATTCGTGGGTCAATGGGCACTTGGGCTTCTTCCACGACTTAGCAATTATGAATTGGGCTTCAATAAACATTCTGGTACAGAGATCTTTGTTATGATGTGATTTTTGGTCTTCTGAACCTATACCTAGTAAAGGAATTATAGGATCGAATGGCAGGTCTATTTTTAGATCTCTAAATATTCTCCAAACATCCTTCCAAAAGGAATGTATTAGTTTGCATTCCCACCAGCAATGTAGAAGTATTCCCCTTATTCCACATCCACGCCAGCATCTCTGGTTTTGGGATTTTGTGATGTGGGCTAATCTTACTGGAGTTAGATGATATCTCAAAGTAGTTTTGATTTGCATTTCTCTGATGATTAAGGATGGTGAGCATTTTTTCATGTGCCTGTAGGCTGTGCACCTGTCTTCTTTAGAGAAGTTTCTCTTCAAGTCCTTTGCCCACCCTGAGATGGGATCACTTGTCCTTTTGTTGCTAATACATTTGAGTTCTCTGTGTATTCTGGTTATTAAACCTTTGTCGGAGGCATAACCTGCAAATATTTTTTCCCATTCTGAGGTCTGTCTGCTTGTTATACTTACTGTTTTCTTAGCAGTGCAGAAGCTTTTTAGTTTGATCAGGTCCAGGTAGTGTATTTATGATACTGCTTCAATTGCCTGGGGAGTCCTCCTCATAAAAAATTCACCCAGGCTGATTCCTTCAAGAGTTTTTCCTGCGCTTTCTTCTAATATTTTTATAGTTTCATGTCTTAAGTTTAAATCTTTGATCCAGTGAGAGTCTATCTTAGTTAATGGTGAAAGGTGTGGGTCCAGTTTCATTCTTCTATAGGTCACCAGCCAGTTCACCCAACACCGTTTGTTAAAAAGGGAATCTTTTCCCCACTGAATGTTTTCAATTGGCTTGTCAAAGATCAAATAGCAGTAAGTAGCTGGATTCATCTCTTGGTTCTCTATTCTGTTCCAAACATCTATTTCTCTGTTTTTGTGTCAGTACCATGCTGTTTTGATTGCTATCAATTTATAGTACAGTCACAGGTCTGGTAGCAGGATTCCTCCTGCTTTGCTTTTATTTCTGAGTAATGTCTTGGCTATTCAAGGTTTTTTTCTGATTCCATATAAAACGAAGTATTATTTTTTCAAGGTCTTTAAAATATGACAATGGAGCTTTAATAGGAATTGCATTAAAATTATATATTGCTTTGGGTAGTATGGACACTTTAACAATGTTGATTCTTCCCAGCCATGAGCATGGTATGTTTTTCCATTTGTTGACA
>CAUYRH010023921.1:0-39918 GCA_963574655.1 Perodicticus potto | reverse complement strand
AAACCCACCACCACCTCACCTTTCCTGGCTCTTTGTAGCTCAGTCATGGGGTGTCCACTCCAACAGTCATTGCTGGCAGAAGCCAGAGTGCCAGTGGCTCCCAGTCGCTCCTCTTCATGGCCATCCCAGGACCCCTGTGGCCAGAGTTCCAAGAGCGCCAGCCTCACCTCTTAGGAAGTCTTTAATCCGCCTCAGGTGGCCATGAGCTAATCAGCCTGTATCACAACCTGCTGGGAAGGGAAGCAGAAACATCACCTTCCAACACCCAATATCCTCTGGATTGACTCAAAAATAAAAATTAAATGTCCAGCTCTCCTCCCTCCACCACTGCTCAGGAATCGATTCTGTTCCCAGGATATTTATGCCTTGTGGAGTGTAATACCATTGCCCTGCTCAAGCACGGTTCTGAGCCATGTTTTCTCTCAAAACCTGTTTACCAGGGGAGAAGGCTATTCTGTCAGGGACAGGGATAGACACAGGGATAGGATTTGCACCATCTTCCTTCTAGCCACTGACACCTCTTAAGATTCACGGCCACCACATGGGTGCTTGTTGCCCATGCATCCAGCCCTCCGCTCTGCAAGGCCAGGCGAGCACTCCATCCGTGCCACATTTGCGCTAACTCTGAGGAGCATGATAAGATGTAGTCCCCCGACAGCTAACAAACTAAAGTGGGTTGAATAGTGGGCCCCCCAAAAGATGTGTCTATGTTATAATCTCCAGAACCTGGAATACCTTGCACAGCAATAACTACCATGAAGTTAAGGGTCTTAAGAGGAACTCATCTAGGTTATCTGGGTGGCCCCTAATTGTGATCATGTGTGTCCTGTAAGAGGGAAGCTCAGCGGAGAACATGCAGAGAAGAGTAGGCAATATGACTACCGAGGCAGAAACCGGAGTGATGTGCCACAAAGCAAGGAACATCCAGAGCCACAAAAAGCTGGGAGAGTCACCGATTCTCCCTTGGAGCTCTCTGAAAAGCAAGGCCTTGTTGACACCCTGATTTCAGACCACTGGCCTTCAGAACCGTAAGAGCATAAAGTTTTGTTTTAAGCCACCCAATTTGTGGTAATCTGTTACAACACAAAAAAGAAAATGTCCCAGTTAACCTCTCTGTATGTGTCCAGGGAACAGGGAGGGGGACCTTTTTAAGGCCTCTCCTCGGAAAAAACCCAGAAGTACCTCCTGCAAACAGATGTAGAAAGTTTAAGACTGATCCTATTGAGTCACATTAGTCTTTTATTACGCGCAGAACATTGGATGGGAAGAGTCCTTTCCCAGTCCTTGCTTTCAAAGGCCACTGGAGACACCATGGTCAACTATAAAAACTAGATCTGCTCTCCCCAAGGACCCACTTTCAAAGGCATAATGTGGCAGCTGACAGAATGAGCTCAGCCCCAGACACGGTCTATATTCTCTCTCCAAAGAGTCACCAGCCTGGGTCTTTTCACATCACAGATGCTCAGGTAGAGGAAGCCAGACCCCACCTGAGAAGAAGGATCGTCTTTAGTGTGGAACTAGGTGAATCTCCCACAAGGCCGTCCTGCCTCCTCCAGGTTACCTGCCCTTGGGAGGGCAGCTGGGTTCAGATCAGGGGGCCCAGCTGGCCATGTCCTAGCTGCTGCTGTGGAGAGCAAAGCACAGCAGGCCTGGGCTTTGACCTCCTAAAAGAGGTGTGGTACTCTCCTTGGGTCCAGCTGAAGACTGTGCTTGTCTAATTTAGTTGTGACTTTGCTGATGGATAGATACTAAGGTATTTCAGCCAACCAATGTGAGATTCTTGCACTGATGGAGATTTTGACATTTACATAACGTTCAGGAGGTGAGAAGTTACACCACAAGGACCAGGACTACCACGTTGCACAAGTTATGTTGTGTGTGGCTTTTACCCATTCTTTTTTTCTCCCAGTATCATATTCTGGGTGAATGGAACCTCCTAAAGTTATGGGCAAACCAACCCAGGAGGGAAGCTTGCTAAGCTAATAAAAACCACAGAATGATCACTCCCAGCAGGAGAGGAGGTGGGAAGGGCCCTGGAGGTGATAGAGAGAAGGAGCCCTCATGGCAGCACCCTCCCAGCTGAGAAAGCAGGAAGGATTCTTGGGAACGGGAGTACTTCAGCTGAGCCTGATAACTACACTGTTTGCGAGGAGGTGCTGCAGGATGTCGGGGTTAGCCACCTCACTTCTTTTTTTTTTGTTTTTTTAGTAGAGACAGAGTCTCACTTTATCGCCCTTGGTAGAGTGGTCACACAGCTCACAGCAACCTCCAACTCCTGGGCTTAGGTGATTCTCTTGCCTTAGCCTCCCAAGTAGCTGGGACTACAGGTGCCCGCCACAATGCCCGGCTATTTTTTTGCCGCAGTTTGGCAAGGGCCGGGTTTAAACCTGCCACCCTCGGTATATGGCCCCGGTGCCCTACCCACTGAGCCACAGGTACTGCCCAACCTCACTTCTCTCTAGTTTTCACCCAGTGCCATTTGTGACTCATCCACAATTTTTAATACTGGAATCCCTACTGCAGCTCACCCAGGAGCATGCCATGTGAAGTTGCCTGTGTGAGACGTAGCTCAATTGTAAGTCCGTCTATGTACCTTACAGGATCTGCACTTGAGATTTTTGATTGGGGGTACATCCTGGGAATCTGTGTTTGCTTTGAGGACCCACGGTGTGCTAACATGCAAGGCATGCACCCTCCGGTGGTGGTAGCCCCAGGCCTCTCCTTGTACCTCATCTCAGCTGCTGCAGAGCTGTCCATGTGCTGCTTTGGGTTGCCCCCTGGGACTCCTAAGGACTTCACAGAGGCCTTGTGGCCTGTACTTTTAGGCAGCCCATCCCAAACAGACTAAGCTTTGTGAAAATCAAACCAACTGCTTTTATGGTTTGCAATAACAGATAAGCACAGGGAAACTAGGTTTCATTTATGTAAATTCTAGTTTAATTCCTGTCTGAGCATCAGGAAGCATCAGGGGAAATTTCCACCACTAGGACAGAGGACTATCCAAGGCCACCGGAGACAGCATGGTCAACTATAAAAACTAGATTTGCTCTCCCAAGGACCCACCTTCAAAGCCAAGAGAAGGAAAGGGTGGAGAAGAGAATGAGCTGGCAGGTCACAGCCAAGGGTATTAGGAGGCAGAAGGCAGCAGGCGTGAGAAATGGGTCAGGGCAAACTCTTCAGAACTAAAGCTGTGTACACTGAGAACCTGGATGAAGATGCCAGATGGCTCAACAAAAATACCTTAAATGCCTAATAAAAAACTGTGAGGTTCAAAATATATGTATGTGTACCTGATTTAGGATGTTTATTGACAATTAACATTACCCAATTTTACTTCGTGCTATAGCAGATGGCTTTTACTCTTTCTTTTTTCCTGCCAACATTTTATTTAGAAAATTTTAGTTCTAGAGAAAATAAAACAAATTCTATTAGAAAGGCCCATGTATATCTGGGGCATATTTTTGTCACATACCTTGGTCACTTTTGACCCTTCTTTCTCTCTCAGCTAGGGCGGTTCAGCTATTTGAAAGTAAGGTGCAGACACTACGGCACTTTACCAACAAGCACATGCCTGTTGTTTTCATTTTTTGCAAACTTACATCTTATTACCAAAGCAGATGATTGCCTTACAACTTTTCACACAATACAATTTGAAACAGAACACTGAATCATTTTAGACCCGTTGGAAGGCTAGATTTTCTGCGGAAAAGAATATAGCTGTTCCTCACCTGACAATGGGGTTATGTCCTGAAAAACTTATCATAAGTTGAAAATTTTGTAAGTTGAAAATACACTTAACATGTCTAACCTTCGGAACATCAGAGCTTAGCCCAGCCTACCTCAGACATGCTCAGAACGCCAATGTGAGCCTACAGCTGGGCAGAATCACCCCACACAAAGCCTATTTTATAACAAAGGGTTGAATATCTCACATAATTTGTTGAATACGCTCCTGAAAGGAAAAAAGCAAATTGGTTATGGGAACTCAGAGTACAATTTCTGCTGAATGGGCGTTGCTTCCACACCATTGTAAAGTAAAAAAATCCCAAGTCAGACCATCATAAGTTGGGGGACAATTTGCACAACTAAATATCAAAGCTATCAAGCCTTTAGGGATGGAATGGGTTTAAGGAAGAATCACTGTGGTTCTGAGAGCTGTGGGAGGCCGGGGTGGTTGGACAAGTGAAAGTGCAGTCCAGACAGGACACAGGGCGGGGACCCTCAGCAACCCACATGTCTGTGTGTGTGTGATGAAGTGACAAGGACACGATAAGGGGATTCAGAGAGAACCCGTGCTATGGCTGATTACACATACCCGAGAGATGAGAAAGCTGAGAGGGAAGGGCTGAACACAGGGCGACCGTGTAGATGCAGCATATTACCACCAAGCACAGCAGGCGGCACTCCTGCAGCACGCCCTGCCCCGGGGACGGACCCCACCGACTGTCCACATGCCAGCCTCCTCCCAGAGGACCGTGTCGTCCTCATTTTGAGGACAAGGTTAAGAAAATACCCAGATTCATGGTATTTGTCAGGACGATGATAAAAACTATTCTCAAACCAGTTGGTCCCTGCAGAATATCCATTGGCTCACATAGCTGGAAGCACACCACACCCCTGGACAAAGCCAGAGGGTTGGTGGTGCGCTCCCCCTTCCAAATGAGGCAGAGGCCAGAAAGCCAGTCTCAGGAGGGCCTGATAAACCTAGGGGTCAGGAAAGTGGAGGACCCAGGAATGTTGGACACTCCAGATCAGACTCCATGGCCAAAAATATCCTACTACCAGAGGACAGGTCCCCTTCAGGAACCTTCTAGAGTTCGACCAGTGCTCCAGCCTTCCAGCCATAGGGCAAACATCGCTGGGTTCAACAAGCCTCTTCGAAGCCTCAGGGAGTATTTGAACTCCTCTGGACATCCAAGTCTAGCTCTATGTAGGAAGAAATAAATGTGGCTAGGCCCCTACCCTGTGTCCTCCCCGAGTGGCCTATCATTTCCAAGGGTTCCTGAGAGAGATGGGCAGAGAGATGACTCTAACACATTCACAGTATCGTGCCAGGGTTTTGGTCCCAAGCCACTGTGCGGCTGGCCCCATGGAGCAGGAACTGGAGTCAGGCCGAGGTGGAACTGACAGGAGCCAGCGCCAGCAGCTCCACAGCCCTCCCCCAACCCTGCGGCACCTCCTTATTCTCCCACTGGCCTAAGCCATGTGCCCCAGGCCTCCTGCCTGTACACCGAGGAAGAAGTGTGTCTTCCCAAGCAGACGGGACCCTAGGCACTTCTCACCCCCCTAGCCAAACCACAGAAGAGTGCGCAAAGAAGGCAGTTCCACAGGAGGACTTGCTGCAGGTCAGGGGCCTCCAGAGAGGGTGGGGCCTCACCCAGGGCAGAGCCCACGGCCTGTGCCAGGAGGTCAGCACCAGCCCAGCGCCAGCCCCGCCCCGTGCCTCTCCACCAGCCTTCGGGTGAGCGGTGGGTGAGGGGCCTCTGGGGGCTGCCCAGCCTTCTGAAGTGAGCTCTCCTGCCTACCCCACTACCTGCTCTGGTCTTAGGGGAGGGTCACGTGTCAGTCTGCTTTGGCACTATGACAAAGTACCACAGACTGGACAGACTAAACAACAGAAATCAACTTCTCACAGTTCTAGAAGCTGAAAGTCCAAGATCAAGGTGTGGGCAAGGTTGGCTCCTCCTGAGGCCTTTCTCTTTGGCTTGCAGGCAGCTGCCTTCTTGCTGTGTCCTCACGTGGCCCTTTCCTGTGCACGTGTGTCCCTGGTGTTTTTCCTCATCTTACTAGGACACCAGTCATGTGGGATTAGGACCCACCCATAACAGCTCATTTAACCTTAATTACCTCTTTAAAGGCCCTGTCTCCAAATGCCAATACTTGGGGGTTAGGGCTCCAACATATAAATCTGGGTAAGTGAAACTTCAATCTATAACAGTTGATTCTTCAGGCTCCTCCTAACTGCCGCATCTCTAGCCCGCCCCTGCCTTCTGATTCTGGCCAGGAGATAGTGCAGGACTCAGGTCTGTGTGTGTGTGTGTGTGTCATCCAGACACACACAAGTTTAGAGACATTGCATCCTCCCCAGTCTCCTCCCTGGAGGGTGTTTCTACTCAGAGCCTGCGGCTTCAGCTTTGCAAAGCCAGGATTTTTTTCTCTCTTTCATTTAATTAAAGAGTGAGGCAGAAGGGTGCTTTCTCAAGTTTAATGATGTTCTTAGTTAGCACCATCCAGCAAATGACTTCTTAAATTGAAGACCAAGAAAGCACTCAATTTTCTGGATATTTACTGTCACATCTACAGCAACACAGCTGCCACAAGGCGTGTGATTCCCATGGCTCCTGCTGGGACAGGAGGAGACACCAATCTCACAGCGCTGAGACCTCCAAACAAAAATAACAACTGCCGGTTGGTCTCCAGGGCTGGCAAGACCATGGCTATTAGCCTAGGCACTCCAGCTCACGTTCCAGGGCAGGCTGAGCCACCAGGCACAGCTGCCTGCAAGGAGAGGCCAGAGAAAGATATCTGATCCCTGAGCAGAGCAAACCCTCATCTCTTTCCAATAAAAGTGTTTACATCAGGAAACATTACCTTGTTCCAATCCTGCCCCAGGAAGAGATAAAATGCTGCTTTGCAGGGAATCAGAGAATGGTGCATTCAAAACACAGAAGTCAATGTCTTTATTTAGCAGGAAGCTTTAGGTAGAGAAGACAGGCTGGGTTCAGAAGTTAGTCTGTGTACTTACACTGGAAACCCATGCCTTGCTTCTGAGTTTTTGTATTGCTGATGGGAGAAACAGGAAGATGTCTCCTGGTGCCTCTGCTGGTGGAGTAATGACCCACACCATCTCCTTTGAAGGCTTCCTTGAACTCTTCCCTTCCTCCCTTCTGTGGGCTGAAGCAAGACCCTTTCTCCAGCAATTAAGAATGGGCAGAAATCCCGGAATGCCTGGCTGCAGCCACAGGTCTGGGAGGAGAGACTGTCCACACGAGGTGTTCTGAGGACCTTCACAGGTAGTTCTTTAGCCTCAGTTGCCCAAAGCCACTTCCTGCCTAGAGGACTCCAAGGATATGGCTGAGATGACAGCTCACTTCCCAGGAAAAGCACATCAGTGCCATGCTGGTCCTACACCAAGAGCCCTCAGCCCACAGTTATTCCTCTGCTCAGAAATCTGCAGCTTCCTGTGGGTGGCCGCTGTGGCCATAGGAAAGAGGGGCCCAATCACATCTACTCCAGTGCTATTTTCCTCCCTCAAAGTTCTCGTCAAAGCATGCGTGAGCCCTTTCCGGCCTGTGGACTCTGCCACATGCTGTTTTCTGTGCCTAGAAGTTTCTCCTTAGCCCCCTCCCCCACTGCTAAAGGCCAGCTCCTGCTTTGGGAACTCAACCATCTCGGGTACTCCCCAGGAGCCCCTGAAGACAAGCACCGTGTCTCATGCATCTATTCCTCTACCCAGGGCAGGGTACTATGCCAGCTGGTGCTCACTTAATGATAATTTGTTAAATGAGTGAATATCAATGTATCAATTTTCTATTGCTGGGTTAATGAATTAATACAACGTGAAATAATGCACATTTATTATCTCACAGTTTACGTGGTTCTGGGGTCTGATTACAGCTTAAATGGATCCTCTGCCAGGGCCTCATGAGACTTCAATGAAGCTATCAGCCAAGCTGTGTTCCTTTCGGGAGCTGAGATCCTCCAGCAAGTGCATGTGGTTGTGCAGAGTTCAGTTTCTTGTGACTGTAGGTCTCAAAGCCTCTTGGAGGCTCTTCCACTCTCCTGCCATGTGAGGGAACTAACATCGTGGCAACCTGTATCTTCATGACCGGCAGAAGAGCCTCTCTGGTCTGCTAAAAAGGAGGCTTTTATAACATAGTGTGACCATGGGAGTTGTATCCCATCACCTTTGCTGTAACTTAACCAAGGAAAGACATCCCATTTCCATATTCCACTGGTTAGAAGTCACAGTTCTGCCTGCTCCCGAGGGTGGTTAAATGGGGTCATGACAAATGATAAAAAGCATTTTACTATGTGCAAGGCACTGTTCTAAGCTCTCTCTATAAGCATTATCCAATCAATGAATGAAGTAAAAACCTGATGAATGAATGAATGAGAGGCTGGATATCTCATCTAGATACCATGATATAGGAGAGAAGAACAACGGAAAGAGTGAAAAAGCAAATACTTCCCCCACCAAAACATTCCCTATGCCCTCACCAGTCACACAGCGACTCGACTTCCTATCAGATAACCTCCTATCCTGGCACACATTCTAGGAACTGGCTCTTGCCCTGTGACCAAGTGCCATGCTATGACCCAGATCTGACACAGACTCTCTCATTTCTCAATGCTGCCCTGTCTGCTAAACAGATGCAAGCTGCCCAAGCTGGGCCTCTCAAACTCTTCCTCTGCAGTTGTGGACACTGCAAACCACTTTCTGCTCAATTCTCTGTCCCTTTGCTCTTGGTTCCTTCCCTGTCTCTCCCCCCTCTATGGTTGATGATCTTTAGCTGTTTCTTAATTCTTATTCAAATATCCGTTTGCAGTACAGGGGTTCTACACACCTCCCAACCCTCCTCCCAGGAAGGTAGATGATCCCAGGCTTCCACCTCCTCTTCCTGACAATGCCTGGCAGGCCTGTCCTCCATCCCCAGCCTCCCCACAGAGCTTCAGGCCCCAGATCCAACCACCATGTGGGATATCCCACAGGCTTCTCAGCCCCACATGGGAAATAGAATTCATCAGCTTTTCCCCACATCTGCTCCTTTACATCCCCCTCCTTTTTGCCAAACGTAGAACTCTGTCTCATCTCTTGCTCTGAAACTCCCCACCACCACCAGATATATTCCACACAGTCCTGTGGATTCTCCCTGCCTAACGTTCCTCAGGCCTCCCCTCACCTCTGCTCCCACACTATCTTTCCTGATCTGCCCTCGTCTGCCTCCTGAGGGGCACATTTTTTACCCCCTCCCCTCCAGCTACACTAAGCACTTTCAGTTTTCTAAAGGAACAATTTTCTCCCTCCCCTCCAGCTCTTCACCTAGATACTCTTTCCACCTGGCACATCTCCCTCCATGAGCTCTTCTTTGACTAGCCACCTCATCCAGGAAGCCTCCTTGGACTTCTCTACACAGACTTGTCCGCCTTCTTTGAGGCTTCCAACCCTCATGCTCTCTCTACCAAAGTGCCCATCACACAGTTCTGTCATCATCTGTTCATTGCTCCGATCCCTGAATTCCTCGAAGGCAAGGTCCTGTGTCACCAGGTCCTGGATTACAGTGAACAGTGACAAATGTGGACTAGTAATGGTAACAAGCAAATCACCTGTCACCCACCCGTACCTCCAGCTGTCGCCTGTCCATTTTGCCTGAATACCCACCCCCATCAGATTTGTCTTATGACTGTACCCTGCTATTTCTGGCCCAGGGCCTGAGGCTCTGACCCCTACTTGTCTCAGTCCATTTCAAAGATATTGATTTCATGTGGCTCCAAGGGTGTTGGACGTGGGGAGTTTTCTGTAAGAGGCTGAATAAACACAGCTTTCCTTACCCTCCACCCCCACCCACACTCCTGGCTGCCTGTTTTAGCAGCGTTCATGTGGCAGGCTGCTCCCAGGGAATATTTGGGATCTACTAATAATGAAGATTTACTCACTCTATTTTTTCCCTCATTCTGAACCTCCAAGTTCCTCTGGCTTCTTCCACCTTAGCTGAGTGCAGCTGAGGGCCCAGCACCATGTTGGGTACTGTGGGGACAAGACATGAGGAGCTGAAGAATAAAGTGAAAAGACAAACTGGCAAAAAAAAAAAAAAAAAATGACTGGCAATTTATATCACAGACAAGAGCTTAATTTCCTAGTATAAAATATTCTCCCAGAGATCAGTAAGAAAAAATTACAATAAACAAACCCCAAAAGTTGGAAGTAAGATCTACGGAGAAATGGTTATTAAACATTTAAATTGGTGCTTGGCATGTTCTCACTAATAAATGGGAGATAAATGACAGGTACACATGGGCACAAGAACATGCAAAGGACATTGGAAACTAAGAAAGGGGAGGGATAAGATCTTATCTGTCAGGTACAATGAACACTGTCCTGGTGACTCGCACACCGAAAGCGCTGACTTCAGCATTATACCCTGTACCCACATAACAGAAACATGTGTGCCCCCTTAATATTTTGAAATAACGAAAAACAATAAAATGGCGGCTGGCCTCATGTACGTTTTTTAAAAATGCAAAGTGAAAATTATGCCACCTTTCACCCATTTAATTGACAAAGATAAAAATAAATGCCCGCAGGTTGTCCTGATGAAGGTGTGAGGAACACACTCCTGTGCGCCACAGGCAGGAGTAGAAGTTGGCACAGGCTTTCGGGAGAGAGATCAGCCGTGTGTGTGTCAAAACCTGAAACGCTGACAGCAGCTCCTCTTCTAGCATCTACCCTGCCTGTATACAGGCTCGGGAGCAAATCATGCCTGCCAAATTATTTGTTGCAACATTGTTTCCAGCAGCAGAAGATTGGAAGACTTACATGCCCATCAATAGCAGCTTGGGCTATATAAACTGTGCCATATGTATGCAATAGAAAAAACCATGAAGAAACTCTTTCTGTACTGGTACTGGAAGTTCTCCGGAATGTCTTACATATGTGTGTACACGTATACATATGTGTGTATACACACATACACACAGTGACACATTCGTTTGTATCATGCATAAAGTATGTCTGGGAGAAGGATAACAGAACGTTTTTCTTCTACTTCCTGCCTCAGTTTCCCGCTTACACATCTGGCCCATTCTGCTCACCCAACACTTGGTCCTGCTTCCTTGGGTGGGGCTCTCCCCTCTGGAAGAGGGTTCTTTGCCATCTTCCAGCCATGAAGATGTTTGGTGGGAAAGGCAGACAGCACATGGCCAAGGCTAGGTGCTTTGGCACGGACGACAACGTGGACTCCGGCTCTACTGTAACCTTGAATGTTGATGTTCCTCAGGTTCCACCCCCCACTCTGCCCCTCACTCCACACCCAGGTCAGGCGCTTCCCTCACCTGCGTGGCTACCTGTGCCCACTGTCACTGACTGTTCCCCATACTCCAACTCCCACTTAGGTTTCTCTCCTAAGCATGTTTTCTTCTGAATACACGCTTGCACATCTGCTGAACAGAGTCTCCTCCCTGTGCTAGCACCTGTGGGCTATGGGTTAGAGACCCAGATCAAAGTCTGTGCACTGTCAGCAACATCCTCCCCTTCGTTCCCCACGTCCTGCCCAGCATCAATTCTTGTGGCTCCTTCCTCACTCACATTCTCAGATCCCATGGAACCTCCATAGCTGACCATCTCCCTACATCGACTACCTCAAGTTGACCTGTTTTCACAGGCTGGATGTGCACCACATGTAGGCACATCAGGCCCAGTTCCTTATGTTGACCACCTCTGTATGTTGACAATTTGTTACAGTCCCTTGGGTGGTCAACTTACAGAGGTTCTATTGTATATTCTCCTGGTGCACCCCAATCCCTGCCTCTGCTTTCTGAACTGGACCACTCTACCAGCCACTTAGTAGTTCTTCCTCCCTTTAGAGGCCCTCCCTGTTTTTCAGACCACCATCCCTGAAGCTTCCAGAAAGATTTTTCTAAGGTTCAAAGTTAACTAAGCAAAAACTGCAAAAATTCTTTCAGCGGTTCCCCCACATTCTTCAAACTGAACCCTGAGCTCTTTCTTACATTTTCAAGGCACTCTGTGATGGGATCCCTCTATCTCTCGGGCCTCTCCCTGACTTGCGGGCACACAGACACTCACACACACCCACACGTACACGCAGAAACATGGCTCATTTGTGCAGTGGTGCTGACCGAGGGTCTGCTTTATGCCAGGCATCACTCTTGGTGCTGGGGACACAGCAACGTACAAGACAGACAAAATCCCTTCTCTGAAAGGGCAAGAGACGCAATTAAAAAATAAACCATCCCAAAAAACAAACAAGAAATACTGCAGATTTGACAAATGCTATAAGGAGATGACAGGTTGTTGGACAGAGTACAGCTGGATGAGGGCTGTAGGAGACGCCCCTTCCACGTGCAGTCAGGGAAGGCCTCTCTGAGGAGGTGAGTTCTGAGCTGACCACACACTGACCACTGACAATTCACCATATCAAGCATGTCAAAGTGCCACTAATTTCTTAAGTTGCCTTGTGCTTACCTACTATGTATTTTGGCTAGAATGTCCTATACCCTTGTCTAGCTACCTAATTCCTTCTTATCCTCCAAAACTAAAATAGGAAATCTCCTCTGCCAGGATCAAGTCTTTCTTGATCCCCAAGTTGCACTGGACACCCCTCCACTGTGCACCCCTGATCTCACACATACTACCATCCCTTATAGTATAATTTCTTATTTATGTATCAATATGTCCCACAGATGGGAGCTGCCTCTGGACCAGACAAGATTTTGCGGAGCACACAGAGCACCAGCCAGAGGAGTCTGGGCTTGCCAAGGAGGGACCCCGTTGTAAGAGCCAGAGCCGTGGGGCAGCAAAATGAAAGACAAATTGATCTCTATTCTGGCTGTTTTTAACAGCTCACTTTAATGGCTAAAAGGAAGATTCACTTGATGAACTCTGTGTATGAAGATGCTCAAAAGATAAATATTTTTGAAACCGAGAAGCTGCCCTTTTTACCCTGGATTTGGAAAAATCAAAGCCTTTCTTTCATGTCAGTTTAAAAGATTTATGAGGCCTGCTCCTTGCTGTGTCTCTGGGTGGATGTTCCCTGCGAATGCATTAATGAGTGGTAAAGAAACCTCACGGCAGCATGGTAAGCATATGCCACCAGGAATAAGAACATTGTCTCATTGTGACCCTTCCCAGGGGTAGGGGCTAATTCCTGGGGCCATCACACACAAGACTGGCCATGCCAAAGCTCTTGCACAAGCTTTATGGGCAGCATCTTGCTATAAATAAGCCCTGACCTTGGAGTTGGGGGAGACCTAGAGATGGGGCCTTCAGTGCACTCACAACCCCAGATGTGTCAAGATCCATTTGGATACAAGTGTCAGAAACCAACTCAGACTATCTGATGCAAAACCGAACATTTGGGAGTGACGTTTGCCTGCAGACATGAACAGACTCAGAAGCTCAAACAAAGCCTATAGGACCCAGGCTCTGTATCCCCCAGCTTTGACCTTCATGCGGCCATTACTTATACCTGGCCTTCCTGCACGGGTGGGCCTCGAAAACCCAGGCTTTCACCTGCCTAGCCCAGCAACCCGAGAAGGATAGAGGGACCTTGTTTCCAAGAGTTATAGCACAAATCTAAGGACTAACTCTGATTTGCCAAGTTGGGGACTTAAAATGAACCCCAAAGCAGAAATATCAGGTCAGCTCAAGGCTACCACATGGCATGAACATTTAGAACATCAGTTCTTCCAGGAAAATCCCAGCAATGGGGAATGGAGACTAGATTGGCAAATGCAAAAGATGTCCGCTACACTGGACAAATCACTGCACCTCTCTGGGATGCCGTTTTATCTTCTAAAATACAGGTGATTGACCCACTCAGGGCAATATCTAAAATTCTGTGAAATATCCAGAGAATTATATCAGCTGAAAGCTGAGACAAGTTTGTAAAAGATTTTAGTGAGTCAGACATGATGCTTGGGCTGTGATTTCAGGGAAGAAGTAGAGAAAATTATCAGGAAGTGCAACTATGAACTTCACCTAAAGCCTTCACAGAGCCAGATCCAGCCCAACTGGTCTGATTCCAAGTCCGAGTGGTGGTTGTTCCCCCTCACCTGCTGCTCACACATCCCAGGGGCTCTGCCCAGGTGCAGCACCTGTGGGCCTAGCACAGCGATTTTCAGCTGGGGACAGTCTTGCCCTTAGGGGACATTAAGCAAAGTCTAGAGACGTTTTTGAATATCATGATACAGGGAGGAAGCAGAGGGAGGGACTGCTACTGGCATCTAGAAGATAGAGGACAAGGGTGCTGCCAAATATTATGAAGTGCACAGGACAGCCCCTGGGACAAACAGTGGTCTGGTCCAAAGTGTCAAGAGCACTGAGGTTGAAAAAGTTGGGGCAAGAGGGACCGATCTGGAGCCCCTGCTATGTTCCCTAGGCCTTCCCCCTGTAGAGGTGTGAATCAGTGCATTGATTTTTACAGAATTACAGTCAAGGAGAGTTTCTGTGGCTGCAGCATGGAGAATGGCTTACAGATGGGCAAGAGAGGAGGGGCGGGGAGACTAGGAGGCAAATACCACAGTCCAGGTGAGATCAGGGCCTCGGTGTATGACCCGCGCAGTCACACTAGGCGCTACACTTGGGGCCCAGGCTTGATTTAATCCTCTCCTATCATTATCTTGAAATCCTTAAAATTGTTGAACAAGGGGTCCTGCATTTCTGTGCAACCGT
The DNA here is from genome assembly GCA_963574655.1 of Perodicticus potto. NCBI lineage: Eukaryota > Metazoa > Chordata > Mammalia > Primates > Lorisidae > Perodicticus > Perodicticus potto. Next base: position 25,508 of record CAUYRH010023921.1, on the reverse strand, counting down.
ACCTGGATGAGTGATAATAAGAGTCTGAATCAAGACAGAGAGATAACAAGGGTCTGAGCCGGGACAGTAACAATGAGGACAGTGGGGCCACCTGTCCTGGGAAAGCATCACCCACTTTTCCAGCTGTCCAAAGTCCAGGGCACCAGCCATTTAAAAACAAGAACTGGGGTTGCAGAAAGTTGATTGCTGTGGGTCTAGTAGAGTCATTGTGGACTGATCGAAGGGGTCCACAGGACCAAGAAAATGCATGGCCTTCCTCTAGCCAGGCTAGAACAATACTCCCAGCTAAGGACTGGTGGTCTGTGCCCACCTGACATGCTTTGGGAGAGAGATAGGAAGAGCCTCTGCTGCAACCTGTGAGCAACGAGGTGTGCAGAGCTTCAATGATGAGAAACAAGAACACGTTTCTCTCAAGAGCCGTAGGCTGAATGCTGCACAGCAATATCAGAGTGACTCCCAGAAGGCAAGCTGGAGGCCTGGAATCAGGCTGGGTCATAATCTCAGGTTTTTCAGGGAAGCATCTGGAGTATTTGTTATGAGACAGACTCCAAAGTCAAGGACACCTAAGCACCCCTTCCCTCTAGCACTATTAGTTCTGGGGCTCTGAATAGTGTACTTAACCTTTCTGAGGCCCCATTTCTATCAAGTTACAAACCTAGTACTAACTGCAGGAATGGACTGGGTTAATCAGATGAGATATTATGTTTGTGAAACACTTAGCACAGTCCTGGCCTTGAACAAGTCACTTAACCTAAGACTTAGTCTGCTCAACCATAAAGTAGGGATAGAACGTAGGCACATTATCCCAATGTGGCTGGAAGGATTAAAGCAGATGTTTTTCAGGGCACGTATATGGTGTGCTTGTTTTTCTTGTTATCTTCATTGCTTGGGCTCCCTGACTCCCAACTATTTTCCCTGAGATTTATCTCCCTGGTGAAGCTAACCCACTGGGCAGATGTCAGAGGAAGTGCCCATGAGGGAGAGTCACCACCTCCAGCCCATTGCCCTGAAGGAAGCTATGTCCCCCGATCTATGCCCCCATATGAGGAAGCATGTGGTTTCCTCAGTATTTCCCTGGATGATGCCCGAAGGAACCCTGGGTCTCTGTTCACAACCCTCTTCTCTACTGCAATCAACACTCTTAACACCACAGTGTTTGGAGTCTGGGTGTGAATTTGTGTGCGTGCATGCACACATGCTTGGGTTGAGGGAGAGATTCTTTAGATGGCCAAGGGGTGATCACACATATCATATCTTCTGGAAACATCTGTCTCTAGCAGATAACCACCAAGCAGCATGAGCTCTGTTCTTCCCCTCCACCCCCTGCAACACCCCCACGGTGACCAGCTCAGGATTGCTGACCATTCCTTTCCTTTTGGATGTGGACCACCTTGAATGTATTTTAGAAACTTTGTACTAGATAATGAAAACTAACAAACTGCCCTGTAGTAGCTGCAGAGGTCGTAATTTAACAGAAGAGGCGTTTTTCAAATGTCCTCACCAGGAAAATAGGTAAAGACGGAAATTGCCTGCAGGAAGGAGACAGAGATGGAAGGAGCAGCCTGGAGTCCTCCACCCTAGTTCTGCCAGAGCTGCTTGTGCTCAGCCTCAGAGGAGAAGGGCCTGGAAAACCAGCTAGTGACATTGTCATTCACAACAATTTCAAAGATAGTTATCACTTTCACTTTTGAGTGCCCACATCCTGCCAGGCACCACCCCCTTATTATAGGGGATCTTGGTGATGGTCACCCAGCTGAGTGAAGCAGAAAGAACTCAGGCTGTGGGAGTAGGCAGCCCAAGTTAGAGCCCTGCTCTGACACCCCCACTTGGGTGAGCTCAGGCAGGCACCAATGTTGTCACCCATGGAGAAGGGATGATAGTACCTTCCCCTGCAGAGGTCAGCTGGATACCTGCTCTTATGGCGTGTGGGAGTTAAATGTGCACACCTCTTCCCAGCTCTGTGTTTGGGATGCCAAGTTGACAGACTGCAACTAGCCATGGTGAAAATGTTTATACCACAGAAATTCACAAACCACAATTCTAGGCTTGCTTTTATTTTTAGAGAGAGCCAGTTGTTAAACATTTACCATCATACTACTGCCTACCTCATATATGGGAACTAAGGGAAATTATGTCTTTACAGCTCTTTCCATAATGCCTGGCACATAAGTGTTCAAAAGTTGGTAACTGTAATAATTATGATTCATCTTTTCATATAATTAAACTGACGTTCAGAGCAGTTGCATACCAGCCCCCTCCTTGGACACAGAACTGATAAGTGCACAGCCTGGTTTGGTCTGGTATCGCTCCCCGTACAGCCTCAGACAGAGATACAGGTGGGTGGCAGAGAGGAGCACTGTTCACCAGCTCGGTGACTTCTGGATGGAGAGGCAAATGTGGTAGGAGGAAGAGAATATTTGAGCAGATCTGGAAGGATGATGGGACCTACAGAGGTCAAGAAGCCACTCCAGGCTGGGGAGTGGAGTGAGCACAGGCAGAGGATGGGAATGAGTGTGTCCTATTGGCTTCACGAGGAGGCCTGGTGTCTGCCTCCCTCCTGCAGCCAGGATCCTACCCAAGCCAAACTCTGACCCCTTTATAGATCTCTCACTGTTGCAAAGCTCTGGGGCTTGCCGTGGCCTGCCTTTAAATTCAAGGCAATGCTGTCCTCATAAAAGCCACTGGCAGGTGTGCATCTTTCTTGCAGTGTCTCAGACAAAAGCTCCAGTTGTTCCCAATTTCTCCTTCATGTCCCATTTTGCACTGTTCAGTCAAAACATACTTAGAATTGTATAAAATATTACCCAATTATATTTAATGGTAAGTAGTAAAGTGTTTTAAAATAAAGTCATCATTTTTATTGGTCATACTAGTATATTTATGGGCCATCATCGTCATGTTGTTTAATTCTTCCTGTGAGGTCTCATCATGCCCAGGATGGAAGAAGAAAAGTAAGGCTAAGAAAATTTCAGTAACCTGACCAAGGCACCTTAGCTGGGAGCTGGTTGTGGCAGAACTCAAATCCAAGTCTGTCTGACACCAGAGTTTCTGTTCTTCACATGAAACCACCCACTCTTCTTCTGTGGTTTGATTTAACACAAATTTAGCATCCTGGCAACCACCTCCAATGCTGTTTTTCCCCAGGAAACCTGCAAAGAACCCAGTGGGCACGTTCTGATCAAGTGTTGCTCAAACACATAGCAGTTTTTGGAAGGCACCTCAGGGCCTGCTGAGTCACTCCCAATATGAGACACTCCTGAGTGGGAGCAAACGATACTTGTGTCTATGCTTACTGCCTTGGTGGGGATTTAGTCTCCCTGAACCTGGCAGTAGTGGGCTCCCAAACACTGCCGGCTCCAAGCAGTGGCTCAACTGGATTCAGAACAATTGCTGCCGAGACATAGGGGGCAGAGGGAGTGAGGCAGCCTGGCCAGGGCAGGCATCCCAGACTTGCTTCTGCCGAGTCATAGCAGATAAACAATCAGAGGATGAGGGCTGAGAGATAATGAGCAGATGCTCACAAGTTCCTTCGCTCCCCAGGCAGCTGTGCCCAATGAAACGTCCACATGCCTGGAACTAGAGATGGGTTCTCCTCCTGACTGCTAATTCCAGCTACATAACCTTGACCAAGGCATGTGCCCACAGGTGTTAGGTGCCTGGGTTGTCAGGTGGGAACAGGAAGACCCACTTGGTCTGCCTCGCAGAGCAGCACTGGTCATTTTAAATAGGGTTTTGTCAACTCTCTGCTCCTCCAGGAAGCATCTTCTGCTTATTCCAGGAGAACATTTTCTCCCATTTCTGAACCCCTTAAGCATTTGCTCAAATATTCTGGTTATAAACATACTGCATGATTATTGTAGAAAACTTAGAAATACATAAAAGAAAAAATGTAAAATTATTCAGAATTCCACCACTCATGCATATTTTAACATTTTTATCATCTATCACATTACACATATATAAAAGTAGTTTAGATGGTTTTCTGGAGTTTTGGTCTTTTTCATTTAATGCTAGATCAAAATAATTTCATGTTATTAAAAACATTTTTAAAAGCATGATTTTCATAATCTATAAAATATTCCATCGTATGCAAATGTCAGTCTATTTAATCCTTCCTCTGTTGTTGAACATGTAGAAGTCTTTCAATATTTTGGCATTATAACTTGTCTTGCACAAACATCTTTGTTTATAAAGCTTTCTTCTTTTCCACCTCTGATCACTGTCTTAGACAGATTTCTAAAAATGATATCATCTGGTCAGAGTAGCAGCATTTTGAAGGCTCTTTGAAGAGTGCATGTGGGAATACTTAGGGAGGAGGCATATCTTGATTTGCTTACATTACTAGTAATAATGATTTTATAAGTTTGAAAATAATATTCAATTATTAATTGTTAGTAGATTAGAAATATAGTTAGGAATAGGGAACAAGGTCTAGACAAAGGGAGACAGTTATGAGGAATCGATTCGGACCCATTTTCCCGGCTTTGAGCACAAAGTGCAAGATCTTGTCACTTTAATATTTCTGCAGCCTGGTGTTTCTGCAGCCTCCCCTCACAGCTGCAGTGCGGCAGCTGGCTGGAGGCCTTGAAGTTGCTTTCTGCCAGGGCAGGGCTGTGTGCTCTGACAGAGTGGTTTTGGGGAGTTAAGAATGTGAATTCTTTAAACTTTGTCCAACTCAGGAAGACTTGCTCTGGACCCAATAAGGAGAAGAAAGATCTCTTTTCTTCTGTCACCTTGATTGGGCCAGAGGAGTCTATCTGACACAAGGCTGTCAGAGTATTACAACATCACATCTGTGGTGTGTGACTGTGGGTCAGCTAGGATTTAGTCCTTGAGTTGACCTGTAATTGGCTTCCTTATCAGGACTTTGTTTACATTAAGACCATAATACTTCGAAACAACAAAAAGTAATAAGTAAATCTATGCAATTAATGTAATTAGTTGTAGAGTTAGTCTAGTTAGTAGGAATACAAAAGCAACAAGAATCATGACGAGATTGTTTGCCTTGATTTCATGAGATTTATGATTGTAACACTGATGTATAAAATAAATACAGAGCGAACCTGATACTCAGGGCGACATACTGGAAGCCTCAAGAGGAAGTATGTGCCGCCTCCTGAGCCCCGCTGCTCTTAAAACGATCTCTTTGTCTGTGCCTATTATTTCTCAATATTAATATCTGTAACTCCCTATTAATAATTTTCCAGTCTCCTTGCACCACAAGCCACTAGGAATTAAACCCGCTGAGATTTGAGGCTGGTCCCCAACAGCTCTGTGGCATACAGAAACATCCTGGTGATGTTCATCCCATCAATACTGTGGGACAGGCCAGCCTTCCATCTAACTATTTTCCTTTTTAAAAGTCTTACTTTTCTGATTCAGATATAATCAATTCTCATTACTGCTTCGTTCACCTTTCTTTAATTTCTTGCTAGGTACTCTGCTCATTTTCACAGTGGGTTTAATTCTGCTTCACAGATTTGTTTGTGTTTTCCATTCAATAAGCTGCATATCTTTTCGGGGACAAGGCCTGAAGCCTTGTAATCTCCTAAGGGACAAGGCCTGAAGCCACAGTGGTGGACATCACGAAAATTCCTCCTCTAACCCTTGTACAAATGTTTCATTGTGTTCCTCACTTTCCTACCTCCTCCCATCTGTCTGTGACTGTGTCTGGCTTTTTCCTTGCTGACTCAGGTTCTCGAAAAGCCTCCAGGACAGCATTCACACAGCTGGGTTTGGCAGCCAGGATGGTGCATTGTGCTGGCTGAAAAGTCTTCCTCCCGCACTAGACAGTAAGCTCCTTGGGAGCTTTTCTGTATCCATTAGCTCTCTCCACAGGGAACACCATTTCCTACCTTGCCTTGTGTTAATGAGCCTTGGCCCACAATAGGAATGTTCAATCCCAAACTCCAACAGAATTATCATTAGAAGTGTATATCCTGTCATCCATTTCCCGTCCACTCACACTAACTTGTGAGCTAGGAGAGACCAGAGTGAAGGAACTGGAACAGAAAGCCCCAAGTGACCTCAGATTCAGGTCTCTCTCTGCTGTCCAGCCTCACCATCCATAATGCTAATGTTTGTATCCCTCTGACCCAAAGGTCATTAAGAGAAGGAGAAAATAACTCTTAGCACCCCAGGTTCTACAAACCCACAAAAGCTGGGTTTGTGTAGGGAAAGGCTTCACCAGGCCTTGCCATCCTCCTCTAGAACTAAGTGAGAATACTCTTGATTTAACAAATAAGTAATTTCCAAAATCAGTGATATAGATCTGTGAAACTTTTTCTTCTAGACCAGGGGTCCTCAAACTACAGCCCACGGGCCACATGCATTGGTGTGAATTGTATTTGTTCCTGTTTTGTTTTTTACTTCAAAATAAGATATGTGCAGTGTGTATAGGAATTTGTTCTTAAGTTTTTTTTTTTAAACTTTAGTCTGGCCCTCCAAAGGTCTGAGGGACAGCGAATTGGGCCCCTGTTTAAAAAGTTTGAGGACGCCTCTTCTAGACCATCATTTCCCAAATCTATTTCTAAATTTTATGGGCTACAATTGGGATACATATGTAACGAATAATCTGTGATTGATTTCTATTAGAAAAACATTGTTGGCTCAGGCCTTTTAGGAGCCCAAGGTAGGAGGATTGCTTAAGCTCAGGTGTTCAAGATTAGCTTGACCAAGAGCAAGACCCTGTCTTTACTAAAAAATAGAAAAATTAGCCAGGCATTTTGGTGAGTGCCTATAGTCCCAGCTACTTGGGAGGCTGAAGCAGGAGGATTGCTTGGACCCAGGAGATAGAAATTACTGTGAGCTAGGCTGACACCATGGCATGCTAACCTGGGGCAAAAGAGTGAGACCCTGTTTCAAAAAACAAACAAAAACTCATTAAAAAAAAATGAAAGAAACACTTTTGCGAACCAGCACAGGGAAGGAGAAATAGCCTGAGTGGGAAATGAGAAAGACACAAGAGACAAAATATAGGATGAGGTTGAACAGTCTGATGCAGCTGGTGACTGCAGCCAGTACTGAACTGTGGAAACAGCTTTATTTATAAAGTAACTTTAACAAGGTAAATCTTAATACCTGGGGTAAAGATTAACTTTAAGCAGGAAAAGTTGTGTCCTCACCAATAATAAGGAAAGTATGCATGGCCTATGTGACTTCTGGCAGGTGAAAAGAATGTTTGATGTTAAAGGAGGAGAAGCAACTAGGGAGAGGTCATTCCCTGAATGCCTCCCCAGGCTGTGGGGGCCCTGCCGCCTCACAGCCCATTCCCCACAGAAAAACATTGTTAAATAATGTAAGTAGGTTTGTTACCCACAGGACTTCTCAGAGTCTTTAGTATACTAATATATGCTGTTAATCTTCCAGAGGTCAAAAGATGTGTTTCACAAACATTCATGACTTCTAAACCCTTCACTGGGGGCATATTACAAAACTAGGATTCAATAGAACACGACTTGGAAACCTACATTATGCAGTCTCCCATTTCCTTGTGTCATAAGTTTATGATGTTTCCAAGAAGAAACGCTATAAACTTCTTGTAGGAAGGGAAGCTTGACACCCATCTCTTCCTGAATCAATCCCCTTCCCCTTTCTATCCAAATCCAAGCATAAAGTCTGATACTGACTATACTTAGAGAGTATAGGGAAGGAGTCATCAACCTTTTTATGTAAAGAGCCAGACAGAGAATCTTTCAGGTTTTATAAGCCACATGGGATCTGTTGCAACTACTCATCTCTGCTGTTGTAGCTTCAAAGTGGCATAGACAATATGCAAACAAAAGGGCATCTAGGACAAAACTTTATGGACAAAATCAGACTGTGGGCCACCTTTGGCACATGGGCCATACTTTGCTGACTCTTGCTGTAGTGCATCCCATCTTAAGAGGTAGCACTCCTGGGTCCTGAGCGTGAAGAAGTTGTGAGAGGATTAAGTTATGGCAACCCTCCAGAAGTGACCTACTCATGGATGAGAAATTTCACCCACCACCTTCCACAATGTAAATGATAGACAGACAGCCACATGCCTTCCCAGCTTTGGGGTTCAGGGGGTGTAACTCCTCCTAATACCCAATGCTGACAGCATGCAATCATAGAAAGTCTCTACAACACAAAAGCCCCAAGGGAAGTCTCCAACATTCCTGAAAAAGAGGATTTTTTTAGGTGAACTGAGGGTCAGTGGCCTTGTCTGAACCAAGATGCTTAATTGGAGAGCAACTGCTAAAGACCTCAAGCGGCAGAGTGGGACCAATTGTCTGCCCACATTCCATGCAGTGTCCTTTGCTCCTGAGCTAACTGCAGGGGAATGTGCAGGGAATGCAAGGACTGTCAGCAATGCAAACCCCAGCACGTCAGGCCATGTGACCTCAGAGACAGCAAAACAAGCAGCCTTTCTCTATACGTTGGGCCTCCTCTTACACCTCCCAACCTGTAGCAGAGGGAACTGTGTGGTACCATCACTCAGAAGCAAAGACTTTGTCAGCACTCTGAAGGGGTAGATGTAGAGGTGTGTGTCAGTAGACAAAGCCAGCTTAGGAAGCTTCTTGAGGGACACAAAGGAGCCCATTCCCCCTAGAAACTGTCCCAAGTGCCTGTCCCACAGTTGGACACCCATCACTTCTTTAGGAGATTCTCAGTGAAATCTGCCTGGTCCTTGGCTTACCCATGCCCCAAAGCAGAACTCATTATGACTGTGTACCCTGAGTTTCCCTGCACAGTCTTGATTTAAGACACTCTGCTCCATGTTTACCATGAGACCTAATTTGTAATTCAGAAAATGCACAACAGTGGCCATATTGGGGAAGATAACTATGGCAACCTAAGGTATGACAAAAATATTGGAAGCTAGTTACATAAAGGAGGCAACCTCACATATTCAAGCTGGAAGATGCAGAACTTTTGAACTTCCTGGGTTATCTCAAGAATCAAGAGAGATCCAGACATCCAAAGTAAGGTATTGCTGAAAAGGCCCCTATGTAGACAAAGTGATCTTGATAGAGCACCAACAGCATCCATTAAAATTGCCTACATTATAAATCAAGTTTGCAGGCCAGGAGCAATTGGGTGCCAAGAACTTCACAACTAGTTAGACTCTTAAAACAAATAAAATCAAAGAGGTGTTGTCACATTCTCTTCAACAGGTATATACTAGCCACAATCTGTGCAGAAGGCCCTTGAGGTGACTTAAGGTGACCAAGAAATTGTCCTTGAGAAGCATATGATCTACTTAAATAATCAAGTGGTTAAATTTAAGAATTATATAATAATGGAAAAGTCCAATAACATGTTTATATATCAAAATAAAAAAACAGAACTACATTAAGCAGTAGTTTGTACCTCCCAATGGTCCTGAATTGGGGAGGAAAAATCTCCACAAGCTGAAACAAAGGGGAGAAGAATGAGTTTTAGCAAAATCAGGGAAGGTCTCATAGCTCTCCAAATGCCTTAGCAGGAAGAGAATTTCACGACCACCCAGCCAAGGATATTATCACTAGACCTGAGCCTCCTTCAGCCATAGGGAGAGCCACTGATATTGAGCCTTAAAATTCTTTTCCACTGAGCCTGGAAATACACGGCTCCACAAAGCCACAACCAATTAATTGAAAATGGCACACAGAGTGAAAACACCATTACTGGACTTTGGACAACAGGGGAGCAACTCCAGCAACCAAGGTCTCACCCAGGAGGTTGACAAGAGAGCAAGACTAGAGCCCACAACTCCTGCATCCCAATCCTGAGACTTTTCCTGACATTGGGCAAAGGCATTGGGCTTCCCCAGAACGTATCATGTGCTGGAAACCCCAGATTCCCCTTGGAGGAATTCTCCTTTCCTGTGGCTTCTGGACTTCATCCTTAACAGACACCAAGATCCTGAGAAGTCCCAGGGCAGTTGTCAGGATTAAAGGAGGAGCCTTCCTAAGGAGTGACAACTCCTTCTCAGTACTACCCTGAACGGGGGTGTGATCCCCAAAGGGATATGGAGTTTGAAAGGCACCAGTAGTAAACCAACTCTACCTGGTCAGTAAATGGGGTTCAAATTAGCTCCAGGAGGTGAGAGGATGTAGCCATCCCCAGCAGCTGAGTGTTGGCTGCTAATGGCTCATGCTACCCCTTTCTTCACAGAATTACCTTCAGCCATGTCCAGAAGGTTGCCCTCATCCACCTGTCCACTCTCCAGGAGGTGGAGGTGCCATGGTTCTTTTGGTAGTTCCCTGGGTGGAGCCTAAGAGGACTTAACTAGGCTTAACCAGATTAATTTTGCAATTTTGCATTTAGGTCAATGGATCTGAAACTTGAATGCATAAGAATCAGCTGGGGGGAGACAAAGCTTTTTGAAAATAGATCATTAATACAGTAGGGTGAGTGAAAGATTATAAGTGAATACAGTGTACACCACACAAGATGCTTTAATAACAAATCTAGCTACCCATGCTTCCTAAGATAAAGGCCAAATTCCTAACCTGTGACTTTCAAGGCTATCCAACTTCATCTTCATCCTACCCCTCTCTCTCCTCTGTTGTCTGTACTCCCAACAAGGCACTTATGAGAGCCATACTACCACCTCAGGGCCCTCTCAGAAGCTTTTTTCTCTGCAGGGAAAATGCTGACCCCACTCTCAATCCAGCTAATTCCCACTTTCTATTTCATTTCAGGAAGCTTCCCTAACACCCCACCTCACATCAGGCTAGACCCCACCTTGAAAAAATCACAGTGTGATGAAGTCTGTGATGTTCTCACTGACTTCTCAGGGCTGTGAGCTGCCTAGAGGGATAGACATTGTCTGTCTTTATTTACTTTTTTAGCCCAGTGTTTGGCACCAGGTAGACACCCAGTAGTAAATATTTGGCCAAATGGCCTTGCCATTGCAGCATTGTTCTTGCACATAGCACACCATTCCTATAACGTTTACTGACTATCTACTATGGTGTGTGCCTGGCCAGGGGCTAGGTTCATATCAGGATGAACCAGAAATCTACTGCACACTTTCTGGCACATGTAGTGCATATTTGATTTGTGGACACCAATGTGTTTTAAAATGACCTCTTTGAAAGATTGAATCATTCCCTCACCTAGGGATGGAAAGAAACTTTTATGCTAAGGCAAAGTAATGTATCTAACCTCCTGTGATGCTCCCTCCTCCACACCCTGTCATCATGTAAGAGTGATTTTGGGCGGACCTGTGCACATACTAGGAAGTTGGGAAAGTTGGGAAAGAACCAGTATGTTTGGGTCCTAATACCTTGGTAAAATGCTCTGTTATCTCTAGGCTTGGACTAGGACTTGTTTGAACATCTGTGGCATATCCAATGCAAGTTCCAAAATTCTTCCTCCTTGGCTACAATATAAGCTGCCCTAGAACATCACCACCCACGGGCACTTCTGGTTTTATACAGTCCTGGACTAATCCACTAATTTTACTATTAAAAAATGTCTAAATCACTGCCCTTCCCCACGTCACTGCATAGCTTTTCACTCCCTGGCCTAAATGAGTTCAGGTCTCAAGTACCAAAAATAAAGCATCATGGCTAAGTCTGAAAGAATTTGGTGCTTCTCTCCCCAGGAAGGGGTGAGGATAACAAGCTGCAAAGAATAGATTTGGCAAGGCCACGTAGGTGTGTGTGCATCTCCTGCCCACCAGGAACATCTCCCTGTGAAAGCTGGTTTGTGAGGCTTCGAGGGAGATAAATCCATGGCAGATGAGGCATATGAGAGTGGGCAGGGAGTCAGGCATCAGACCAGCCTCAGATGCCTCTGCGAAGGCTGGCCTTCTGGGAAAGTAGAGGAGGCAACTGCCTTTGGGATTGGGGGTGGAGGTGCAGTGGAAAGGCCCCCTCTTACCTAACAACTTGTTCTCTGGATTACATCAGAGCTCAAAACTGCCCTTACTTAGCCCTTTGGGCTAAGTATTCCAGAGTCTTTATTCATACATTATCATGGAATACACCAGAGGATGTCATCATACTCTAGTAAACCAACATCTTTGATTTCACAGTAAAAACACCTGGGGAGACTTGTAAACTCCAGGAGCCAGGTCACATCAGGCCAATTACATCAGAATCTCTGGGGCAAGAAATCTGGCGTGAGTGTTTATTAAATCCCCAAGGGTTTCCAATGTGCAGTTAGGTAAGAACTCCCATATCAACACATTGGTGAGGATTAAATTCTCAGATAAGCACAGTCTGACAACAGGGGGATGGCACTTATATGTGGAGGAAAGAGCAAGGTACCAGGGGCCCCACAGCTGTAGTTGAGCCCCATCCTCATCCACACAACAGGCACATAAGGAGGGAAGGAGGGCTTTTTTATCCTCATGTATGCAATGAGAGGTCTAGAACACAGAGAAGTGAAGTAGCAGATTGGGGGCCAACTAAAGCCTTCATTCTTCTCAAGATACTGCTCTGTCATCCGAAGTCTCTGACAAGGAACAATGAGTAATTGGGGACACTTGGGAGACAACTTTAGTGAGACTATTATAGGGGTGTACTTAGGGTGCTCCTTGAGTGCCAGGCTCTATTCCCTAGTGAGAGGGGACAGTCTTGCCTTGTTTCCAATCTTAGTGGGAAAGCTTCTAGTTTCTCACCATTAAGTATGGTGTTAGGATTTTTGTAGATATTCCTTATCAGGTTGGGGAAGTTCCCTTCTATTCCTAATTCATAAGATTTCCAAAATCATGAATGGATGTTGGATTTTATCAAATGCTTTTCCTGCCTCTATCAATATGATCATGTTATTTTTCTACATTAACGTAAAGACATGGTGGAATATATTAATTAATATTTGGAATTTGAACTAGTCTTGCATACCTGGGAGAAATCGCATTTGGTCAAGATATATAATTCTTCCTATACATTGCTGGGTTTGATTTGTCAATATTTTATTGAGTATTCTGGCATCTATTCCCCCAAGAGATATTGGTCTCTGTTTTTCTTTTCTTGTAATGTCTTTATCTAATTTTGGTAGTAGGGTAATAATGGCGTCATAGAATGAGTTAGAAGGATGCCCAACCTGTAGCCTGCGGGGTGCATGCTGATTTTGTGAGGACTTTTTTTGTTCATCTGTGGTGTCAGATATCACGAAAAGTATGCACAGGCCTGATCAGCTTTCTTTAATGTTTGTATATTTACTGTGTGGCCCAAGACAACTCTTTTTCTTCCAATGTATGGCAGAAAATGAAAAAGTTTGGACACCCCAAACTTAGATATACCAAACTACATTAGAAATTAGTCCTTCTGCTTCTGTGTTCAGAAAAAGTTTAAAGAGAATTATTGCAATTTCTCTCTTAAATATTTCGTAGAACACAAATGAATCCATCTCAACCTGATTCCTTTCCGTTTTGAAAGGTTATTAACTGTTAATTCAATTTTTCATATATAAAGGTCTATTGAGATCATCTATTTCTTCTTGTGCAAGTTTTGGCAGATTGTGCCTTTGAGGAACTGGTTCATTTCACCTAGGTTATAAATTAGTGGGCATAGAGTTTCATAGTGTTTCTCAATTATCCTTTAAATGTCCATAGGATCTATAGTGATGTGTTCTCTTTCATTTCTGATATTAGTGATTTGTGTTTATATTTTCTTAGCCTGGCTATCAATTTGAGTCATCTTGTAGATTCATTGGTTTCCTCTATTGATGTCCAGATTGCAATTTTATGTGTTTCTGCTCTAATTTTTTATCACTTCTTTTCTTTTTTTTTTTTTTTTTTTTTGTTGCAGTTTGGCTGGGGCCAGATTCAAACCCACCACCCTCAGTATATGGGGCCGGTGCCCTACTCACTGAGCCACAGGCGCCACTCATTTATCACTTCTTTTCTTCTGCTTACTTTAGATTTAATTTTCTCTCCATTATGTGGTTTCCTAAGGTGGAAATTTATTTTTTAATGTAAAATGCTTTATTTTTTATTTTTTTTAATTGTTTTTTATTAAATCACAACTTTGTACTTTGATGAATTTATGGGTTCAGGGTACTGCTTCTATATACAATGTGAAATGCTTACATTTCACACACAAGTAACACATCCATCACAATTATATTCATTTCTTAGTTTTGAAATGTACCATTGCATCATGCACATTAGGTGAGGTCCCCCGAATACCCTCCCTTCTCTCACATCCCCCCTCTCCTCCTCTCTCTCTCCTCTTTCCTTCTACTTTCTGGACTATAGTTATGTTAGTTATGTTTTGCCATTCATATGAGTATGTAGGTGGTTATATATTGATTTCATAGTAGTATTGAATACATTCGATACTTTTTTTTTCTATTCTTGAGATACTTTACTGAGAAAAATATGTTCCATCTCCATCCAGGTAAACATAAAAGACGTGAAATCTCCTCCTTTTTAATGGCTGCATAGTATTCCATGGTGTACATATACCACAATTTGTTAATCCATTCATGGGTCAATGGGCACTTGAGCTGTTTCCATGTCTTGGCTATTATGAATTGGGCTGCAATGAACATTCTGGTGCAAATGTCTTTGTTGTAACATAATTTTTGATCATCTCGGTATATACCTAGTAGAGGAATTGCAGAATCAAATGGTAGGTCTACTTTTAGTTCCTTGAGTGTTCTCTAAACTTCTTTCCAACAGGTCTTATTAGCATGCAGTCCCACCAGCAGTGTCGAAGGATTCCCTGTTCTCTGCATCCTCACCAACATCTGTGGTTTTGGGATTTTGTGATGTAGGCTAATCTTACTGGAGTTAGATCATATCTCAAAGTGGTTTTGATTTGCATTTCTCTGATGATTAAGGATGATGAGCATTTTTTCATGTGTCTAAGGTGGAAATTTAGATGATTGATTTTAGATCTTTTTTCTTTTCCCTCTAAGCACTTCTTTTGCTGCATCCCATAAATTTTGATAAACTGAGTTTTCATTTTCACTTAGTTCAAAATATTTTAAACTTGAGACTTCTTCTTTGATTCCTATGTTACTTAGAAGTGTATTGTTTAATCTCCAAGTATTTTGCTATTTTCCAACCATTTTTTGACTGTCAGTTTCTACATAATGTCATTGTGGTCTGAAAGCAGGGATCATATGATCTCTATTCTTTTAAATTTGTTAGTGTATCATTTATGGCCAAGAATATGATCTATCTTGGTGAATGTTCCATGTGAACTTGAGAAGAACATGAATTCTGCTGCTATTGGATGAAGTAGTCCATAGATAGCCATTAAATCCAGTTAATTGACAGTGTTGTTGAGTTCAATTGTGTCCTTACTGATTTCCTTCCTGCTGGATATGAACATTCTGAGAAAGGGGTGTCAAAGTCTTCAACTGTAATACTAGGTTCATCTACTTCTCTTTGCAGTTCCATCAGTCTATACCCCACATATTTTGACACTCTTTCGTTAGGTGTGTACAAATTAATCTTCTTTTACCATTATGTAATGCTATCATTTATCCCTGACAACCACTTGCACTGAAGTGCAGTGGTCTTTATGTACCAATTAAAAGAGATTGCCAGAATGGACAAAGATAATGCAACACAACTGTCTTTTCTCAAAAAGAAATCCTCTTTAAATGTAAAGATACACACAGATTAAAAGTAAATAGATGGAGAAAATATACCATGTCAACATTACCTAAAACAGGTCTAGCTATATTAATTTCAGACAGAGTAGACTTAGTGCCTTGTATTCCCTGATTAAAAATGGTATTGTAATTTTGATGGAATGTCATTAAATCTGTAGATTGCTTTGGGTAGTAAGGACAATTATATATTATAACAATTTTAAGTTTTCCAATGCATAAATTCAGAGTGTCTTCTCCTTTATTTATGCCATCTTCAATTTCTTTCATCAATCTTTCATAAGTTTCAGTGTAAAGCCTTTCATCATTTTGACTAAATTTATTCCTAAGTATTTTATCCCTTTTGATGTTATTGTAAATGAAATTGTTATCTTAATTTCCTTTCCAGAAGGTTTGTTGTTAGTTTATAGAAATGCAGCTGATTTGTATATGTTGATTTTATATCCTGCAATTTGATTGCATTAACATATTAGTACTAACAGGATTTTGTGTTGGGTGAAAGTTTTTAGGGACTTTATATAAGATTATGTCATCTACATGAAAGATCATATCATCTTATTTAAAAATAGATCATTTTACTTGTTCCATTCCAACTTAGATGACTCATTTCATTTTCTCGTCTAATTGCTCTAGCTGGAACTTCCAGTACTATTTTGAATAGAAGTGGGAATTATAGTTAACGATAATTTATTGTATATCTCAAAAGAGCTAAAAGAGAATTGTAATGTTCCCAACACAAAGAAAAGTTTAATGTTTGAAGTAATATATATCCTAATTGCCTTGATTTGAACATTACACATTGTATACAGGTGTCAAATTATCACACATACCCCAAAATATGTATAACTATTATACATAAAATCAAAGTTTCTCCCTCCTACATTCACCAGAACAGATATGTTATCAGGGTTAAAAATACCTAGGGTTGGTGAAAATATGAAGAAATTGAATGTATCACAGGTTGGAAACAAAAAAGACGTGGTAAGCGTGAGTGTCCGACTTGCTTCTGATCTTAGAGAAAATGCTTTTAGTTTTTCACCATTAAATATGTTAGCTATGGTTTTGACATATATGGCCTTTGTCATGTTGAGGGAAATTTCTACTATACCTATTTATTGAGAGTGTTTATCATTAAAGCATGTTGAATTTTTTCAAATGCTTTCTCTGTATCTGGTGAATTAATTATGTAATGTTTATCCTTTATTTTGTAAATGCGGTGTACCACGTTACATTAATTGATTTATGTATGTTTAACCATCGTGACATCCAAGGGGAAAGTCCCATCTCATCATGATGTATAATTTGTTGTGTGCTGTTCAATTTGGTTTGCTAGTAATTTGTTGAGGATTTTGCATCAATATTAATCAGGGAGATTAGCCCTGACTTTGATATCAGTATAATGCTGACCTCATAAAATGAATTTGGAAGTATTCATTTGTCTTCAATTTTTTTTATAAGAAAGACTGGTGTTAATTTTTCTTTAAATATTTGGCAGAACTCACACAGAATTTTGAAAGCAGCAAGAGAAAAGCAACTTATCGTGTACAATGAGCTGTATGTGATTAGACTATCAGCAAATTTCTCAGTAGAAACTTTGCAGGTTACAGGAAGTGGGATAATATATTCAAAGTCCTGAAAGAAATAACTGCAAAATAAGAATACTATACCCAGAAAAAATGTCCTTTGAAAATAAAGGAAAGATAAATATATCCCAGACAAACAAAAGCTGAGGAAGTTCATCACCACTAAACATGATTTACAAGAAATACTAAAGGGTGTTCTTCAAGTTGAAAAGATACTAAGTAGCAATATTAAAATACATGAAAGTGTAAAAGTCGCTGCTAAACATAAATCTATAGACAAGTACAGAGTTCCGTGATATTGTAATGATAGTATTTAAATCACTTTTAAATTTTATAAAATAAGAGTATAAAAGACAAAAGTGCTAGGTATAACCATAACCACAAAAATTGTTAATAGGTACATAACATAAAAAGATGTAAATTATGACATAAATAACAAAGCATATGGTAGGGCAAAAGAGTTTTTACATTTTATTGAAGTTATTATCAGCATATAAGTATAGGATGGTTCATGAAAGCCATATAGTAACCACAAAGAAAATAACTATGGAAGATGCACAAAAGAAAAAAATGAATAAAAATACATCATTACATAAAATTTAAAGAAACACAAAGGAAAACAACAATAGATAAAAAGAGGAACAAAGTAATTACAAGTTAGATAGAAAACAAAATGGCAATAGTAAGTTTTTCTTTTCCAATACTTACTTTAAATGTAAATTAAATTTACATCCACTTACTCCACAATCAAATGATACAGAGTAAGTGAAAAAGAAAAAAAAAGACTCAATTATATGCTGTCTAAAAGATACTTACTTTGGATTGAGTACACACATAAATTGAGAGTAAAGAGATAAAAAAAGATATTCCATGAAAACAGTAAACAAAAGACAGAATGGATGTCTTAAAATTAGACAAAATAAAACTGTTTGTTCAAAAACTGTCACAACAGACAAAGAAGGACATTACATAACAATACAAGGATCAATTTATCATGCAGACATAGTAAGTATAAATATATACATATATAATATATGTTATATATTATATACATACATAGTATATTATACATATATACATGCATACATACAAGGTGGCCATAAAGTTTGTGTGCATTTTAAAATTGAGCACTATTTTAAATGCATATTTATACACACACACACACACATATAGATATATATGTATATACATATATATACATACATATATGTACATGTATGTATATATATGTATATACGTTATGTGTATATATAAGCAGCAATACAAGGAGAAGAAGAAGAAGAAACTTCAATACTACAATTTAAGTAATGGATAGAACATTGATGGAAAATCAGTAAGGGAACAAACAGCAGATTTGAACAACACTATAGGCCAAATAGACCTAACAAACACATACAGAACATTTTGCCAAAAGCAAGAATACATGTTCTTCTCAAGTGCATATGGTACATACTTCAAGATAACTTAAGAAGATTGAAATAATACTAAGTATCTTCCCCAACCATAATCAAATAAAACTAGAAATCAATAATAGATGGAAAACTGGAAAATTCACAAATACATAGAAATTAAACAGCATACTACTAAACAACCATTGTATCCAAGAGGAAATCAAAAAGTAAATCATAAAATATCTGGTGACAAGTGAAATACTTGGTAACATATCAAAACTTACGGGAAGAAGAAAAAGAAGTATAAAGAGGGAAGTTTATAGCAAAAAATGATTGCATGAAAAAAAAGAATAATCTCAAATGAACAGTCTAACTCTGGACCTTAAGGACCTAGAAAGAATATCAAATTAACATCAAAAATTTGCTAAAAGTTATAAAAACAGTAATTAGAACAGAAATAAATAAAATATAGGAGGCTATAGCTGGAAGCCAGCACTTCAAGACAAGGTCTTGATCCCAAGTCCAATGGCAAAAGGAAACAATAAGGTAGAGTCTACAGCCAACAGAAACAGCAGTCGTCAGAGCCTACCACTTACTTCAGAGGAGATTGATGGAGATTGAGCTGAAGCAGAATTCAGGGGATGTCCATCATTAGAGACAAATGGTTCCATGAACCAACAGGATCAGGAGAAGGAACTAACGAAAGTCATTATCAAGAAGGAAGGCATGGAGCTGATGATGACAGAGATAGAGATCTCTCAAGCATCAGCAGAACAGAGCTGTGATGGTCTAAAGTTCAATCCCCTTTTGTCCAGAGGAAAATCCTTTTTAGTATAAATCTGGTCTTCCAGGGGAAGACCTGCATTAAGCAAGAAATCCTTTAATTTCCTCCTCTAAAGGAAGAGTCTCACTTGTATGATTAACTTTATTTTCTGTCACTTGGACAGGAGGCAGTGAAATAGTGCTCAGAAAAATTATATTCCCAGAAATTTCAGTGTGCGTCTGGCTCATGGAGCATGCACATAATTGCTACTTTATACAAGTTTGATAAATGAGATGCAGAATATACTGTTACTCCCTCTGAACAATAGAGGGGAGTCTTATTTCAGGGTCATTTTAGATAATGAAAAACACACCTGATGAGTTTGATTAAAAGATTCATTATCAGTACAGTGTTCAGAAACTAAAAACAAGCAACTTTCCCTGGGAGTGTCAAGCAAGTCACCTAAACTCAAAGCCTGAGTGGACAAGGATTTGGGAGAGCTGGTTTCTGGGCTGTGCTCAGCTACCTGTGCCCTCCTGGAAGATGTTGAGCACATGCCAGACCCACTTTCTGCTTTACTTCTCCCAGCTAGAAAGCAGATTGTCAATTCTTAGACCCTGGTTCCGGGGATAAAGTTTATTTCAAATAAGAGTCGCTTGTGTTTGAACCATAGGCACCCAGGAGAAAATTTATGGCAAGACGTAACTTTCCATTCAGGTATCTGTTTCTGAACACAGTGGAGAGGGTAGCATTGGGAGAATAGAATAGCACACATCTTAAATGACCATTCCAACTTCCATAATGACGAAGAAAGGTATAAGCATATGTGTTTATCTGAACCTATGTGCAAGTGTAGGCCTGTGTTTGTGTGCTTTCTGAGTACTTATGCATGAATGTGCGAGAGTGTGAATGTCGGGGGGGACGTATGAGAGTATGTATGTCTATGTCTGTGTAGACACGTATTAGCAGGTGAGTGTATATGTGAGCATATAAGTGTGTGTATGTATGAGTTTGTGTGAATGTGTAATTATGTAAGAGTATGTATGAGTGTAGGCTTAAGCGCATATATGTGTGTATGTGAGTGTGCGATTGTGTATGCAGGTGCGTGCATAGTGTGCTTTGCCGCCTGCTGGTCTGCTCCTTCAGAAGTTCTCTCTTTATATTATCACCTTTGTGCAAAGCAACCCCCAGAGGTAGTTTAGTAACACAGCCTGAAGGTGTATGCAGAGCCATTTGTAACAGCCTTTAAAAGCAAATTGTTTTAAGCAGAAGACTACAGCATTGCACAGCAGTACAATGCCTAACCTATTCATATTTTGTTGAAAAAAAAATTAGATTCTGCAGAAGAGAAGGCAAACTGTGCCCCAGAACCAAACAGCCTCTCAGCTGCAAGAAAACAGAGAAGAGTTTATATTTAGAAAAGGGGCCAATTATTTCCATGCAACAACAACTATATTATTAATGCTTAACCAATAAAAGCTTTCATTGCAAAAATGTCTAAGCTCTTTATAAAGACATGAATACATTTGACCTGAGTCCATTTCAGATTTAACTATCAAAAATAAACAGATATTTTGAGTGAGATGAACTGAGGACACATGATTAGAAGAACCCATTATTCCCCTTACATCTGAACAAGTGTTTGCAAGCATCGTCCCCATGCTTACACTTGCGTGGGTTTAAACATGCCTCTATGAAGGGAGAATTTGATATTCTGGGACTGAGAGTGGATAGGTCATATAGGAATATTCCAGGTAGATAACATGCTAATGGGCTCAGAGAAAGAAAGGAAATATCATGCTGGCCAATTTCCAGCATGGTGTCTGGATGTAGTGGATGCTCAAAACTGTTATTTTAAATCAGTAGTCTCCAGCCTTGTTTGGCACCAAGGACCATTTTCATGGAAGACAATTTTTCCATTGATGGGGGCAAGAGGAGTATCTGACAGGAGGTAAAGTTTAGGCAGTGATGAGAGTGATGGGGAAGCAGCTGTAACACAGATGTAGCTTCACTGGCTGACCTGCCACTCACCTCCTGCTGGTTCCTAACAGGCCATGTACTGGTACTGGCCAGGGTTGAGGACCGCAGTTTTGAATGAACACCTGAATGGATGAATCAATTCATAAATTAAATAATGCTGTGAAAGAAAAGCGATGAGCCCCTGCCTGGGTTACAGAAGAACATTTCATTAAGATGAATCCTACCAAATCATTTCTTTTTCTTTAGCCTGCATGATCTCCAGAAATTACAGGTTTTCCAGAAGAAATTTCAATAACAAAGTAATGATTTTCAGACACCACTGTCTTTGCCAGCCAAAACGACTGAATGTCATGGATACATCTGGTGTGAATACAGAGGTTCCCATTGTTGCAGTGACTGTTCTGATCATTGTGATGATGTCTAAAACACCTTGAAGCAGTTCTATTCAACTAATTTTTATTGGGCAATAAGGCTCAACAGCCAGGATCAAGGCTCAGCAGTCAGGATTCCTGCTGGAAAAATCAGACCCATTCCTCATTGTAGAGTTCCTTGGGTCCTTATTCAGAACCTGCTAACTCTTAGTTAACACACAATCCTTGTAAGCTGGGAGATATATTTGTCAAAGCACAAAGACTAAACTCTTAAAGTTAATGGATTGCTAGATATAGACATAGTGATATTGATATGAAATGATATCAGATATAAAAAGGGAGGAAGAATAAGTCTATGTACTATGATAGAGGAATCTCAAGGATATATTAATACAAAAGTAAAGACAGAAGAATGTATATAGCCTGCTACCAAGTAGCCACAGAAAAAGATTTGCAAATATAGAAAACATACTTGCTTTTATTAAAAGTACTATAGATCAGAACTAGACTCCTTTAAATATACCTTGCTTCATAGATTTAATTTTGAAACCCTGTAAATATTTTACATAAGTATAAAACAATATTAAATTTTAGAAAAATAATCCTTTAAAATCAAAAGCAAAATTAAATAAGTTAACTCGGTATGCAGTGAATAGTATAACCACACAGAGTAGAATTATTCCAAACAAATTTAAACCAGTAATTTGACTCAAAATTTATCCCAAGGGGAATATATCCCAAGAACAAAAAGAACTGCAAAGAAATTTTAATAACATGTTCAATGTTTAAATCATAATGTTCATGGCAGCATTTGTATTGTTATTCTTAGACATTGCATGTGTGTTTTTCTTTCTTTCTTTCTTTTTTTTTGAGACAGAGTCTCACTATGTCACCCTCGGTAGAGTGCCGTGGCGTCACAGCTCACAGCAACCTCCAACTCTTGGGCTTAAGCCATTCTCTTGCCTCAGACTCCCGAGTAGCTGGGACTACAGGCATCCACCACAATGCCCAGCTATTTGTTGTTGTTGTTGCAGTTGTTATTGTTGTTTAGCTCTCCTGGTCTGGGTTTGAACCCGCCAGCCTCAGTGTATGTGGCCAGAGCCCTACCCACTGAGCTACGGGCGCTGCCTTGCATGTGTGTTTTTCTGTGATGCATATGGCTATCTGGTGACAGAGAAATTATATTTTCAGTATGGGAGAAAAGGCACATGGATATAAGATCAATAAAGTTAAGTAAAATTCTATAATCCCAAACTGAATTGGTAGTAGTAGTATGAACTCACAATATTTTTAATACTTCACTTTAAATATATGTGTATAGCTGGGCACAGTGGCTCACACCTGTAATCCTGGCACTGTGGGAGGCAGGGAAGGGAGAATTGCTTGAGCTCAGGAATTCTAGACTTGCCTGAGCGAGAGTGAGACCCCGACTCCAAAAAAAACGAAAAACCCAGCCAGGCACCACCGCGGGCACCTGTAATCCCAGCGGCTTGCAGAGGCTGAGGCAGCAGAATGTCCACAGCCCGAGTCTGAGGTTGCGGTGAGCTATGATGCCATTATACTCTGCTCAGGGCATAGGGTGAGACTCTGTCTCAACAAATAAATAAATAAATAAGCAAACAAACAAACATCTTTCCCTATCTCTGCCCACGAAAAAAGCACAGAAACAAAAACTAACCCTGTGATAATGAGCACCTCTAAGACCCATTTTCCTTCCAAAAAACTAAGAATCCTTGAGAAATGTTTGATGACCAGTCTGCGGTAGAAATTTTACAAGGCGAGTCAGGGACATTAAAAAGCAAATTATCAAAGACTTCTAGGTTCATATCAAAAGGACATAGAAGGTCAGGCACTGTGTCTCAGGCCTGTAATCCTACCACTCTGGGAAGCCAGTGCAGAAAGACCACTTGAGATCAGGCGTACAAGATCAGCCTGACCAAGGGCAAGACCCAGGCTCTACAAAAAATAGCAAAATTCAGTGAGCATGGTGGTACATGCCTGTAGTCCTAGCTACTTGGAAGGCTGAAGCAGGAGGATGGCTTGAGCGCAAGAGCTTGAGGTTGCAGTGAACTATGATGAGGCCACTGCAAGCCTAGGCAACAGAATGAGACCTTGTCTCAAAAATAGAAAAAAAAAAAAGACACAGGAGAAAATTTGAAGATGCTTCCACATAAATCAAAATATATCCAATATGTTTAAATCCATGCATTTATAAAAACAAATACACCATTTAGTCATTATTGGATGATACAAGATAACTAGTTAATTATCTTAAAATTAGTTTAAGTGAAGAGAGGGGAGATAATCAAACATTTTTCTTGATTTTCCTAAATGAATCATCCCTCCAGGTAACCACAGAGTTAATGAAGAGCAGTAGCTATAGATGTATTATAACTAATAATCAAAGGCGGCATGATAGAATTTGTATATAAACATGTTGCCAACTCCTGTGAATTAGTGGATCTAGGCAATGAGCATCAATGTCTGAAAACATAACAAAAAAACAGCCAGACTCTGCATGCCTCCTATTGCAAGCACACGGTACCCTCTGTGAAGTGGTCTTGCCAAAATCACCTAATCTGGATACAAACAAGCCTCCATATCTCACTACCAATTTATAGGAAACATCGGCAGCAAAGGAACTTGTTAAACTATACTATGTAAATACAATCAGCAAAATCCAACGTGCAATAAACTCTCCAGGACAAATGACTCAGACCAGACTCTGTACAACAAATGAATAGAAATAAAATAAAATAAATGAAATAAAATAAAATAAAAAATAAGCAAAAAAATGAAGAGTGAACCTACAGCTTAAAAAAGAATTAAGGGTGATAGCAATCTATCACAGTGTATGAACCTTATTTATATCCTGTTTCAAATAAGCTGTTAAAAAATGTAGTAAGGATTCAGAGAAATTTAAACACAGGTTAGTTATTTAATGACATTAAGAAACTATTGCCAATTTTCTCAATTTAACAATGGTATTCTGGCTTCAATTTTTTAACACTCCTTCTCTTAAAGAGGTATAACCTAAAATATTCAGGGGTAAAATGATGCAAAAGCTGAAATCCCCTCTAAAATAACCTGGAGTAGGGTAGGACTTCCTTAGGAAGGAAGTGAGTCGAGGGCACACAGGTAGAAAGACTAGCTATGAATTCATAATTATTGAAGCTGAATGATGGATAAATGGGGTTTATTATACAATGTTCTCTGCTATTGTATATGTTTGAAATTTCCCATAATGAAACATAAAATAAAAGAAAGCCACTGACAGCTTCATAAAGACTAAACGAACAAACAAAAAGGCAACATGCAGCAGCAGGCATTGTCTAAGAAGGCAGACGTATGTAACAGTGTAAAAGGAGGCCTTTCAATGAAAGAATGAATCACAAAACCCGCTGAAGTTCTGCCTAAGAATTTTCACTTGTGGAAGAGTTTACACCCTACACGTAACACTACCACAAATGAAACTTCACTATATTTTAATGTTTATTGTAAAAAACATAAATATATAGCACTCCATAGCTGTACAGAAACTTCTGTACTCACTCTTTTTTTTTCTTTATTGTTGGGGATTCATTGAGGGTACAAGAAACCATGTTACACTAGTTGCATTTGTTGGGTAAAGTCCCTCTTACAATCGATTTTTGCCCCCAAAAGGTGTAGCACACACCAAGGCCCCAAGACCCCACCCCCCTCGCTCCTTCCCTCTCTCTGCTCTTCCTTTCCCCACCCCTCCCTCATTCTTTCTCTCTCTGTTCTCCCCTTCCCTCACCCCCACCATGTCAATAATTGTCATTAATTGTCCCCATATCAAACTTAAGTACATGGGATTCATGCTTCTCCATTCTTGAGATGCATTACTAAGAATAATGTGTTCGGCTTCCAT